>VYZS01015670.1:9650-50941 GCA_013400695.1 Neodrepanis coruscans
CCTGCAAGTAGAAAGGGGTACCACAGTATTACAAAACACCATCAGCAAATCTGGAAGTACAATTGCTCTCCTTTCTCTTCCCTTCATTTTGCTTTTCCTTAAGTGTTGCCTCTAATTTTTTGTTTTTTGTAAAGATGCTAGCCAAATGATTAAATATCTGAGAGATCTACTACCAGCTTTTCTTTTTTTTTTCTTTTCTGTAAAGCAAAAGTGAAGTAAGATATTCAACTTTTCCCCTCTTCTTCTCATACACTCTGAGTCACAGCAGTTAAGTGAGCCCACAAAAAAAATGACTCATTGCAGAGCTAAAATGCCACCAGGCTAACTCAGTGGGAGACAAAAGCATACCATCTATGCATAAAAGAGCTGCCTGGAGATAAGATTAATTGTTTCTTCCTCTTCTAAAATCAGAAAAATGTTAGAAGCAATTCCTACAAAGAGGCGAAAACTCCTGGGTTTTCAGACTCCTAGGATGCTATTTATCCACAATAGCACATAGCCAGCATGCCATTATACTGAACAGGCTGCAGCAAATGGAAGCAAAATGTTATTCAGCCAAGATATTACCTCATAGGAGATTAGTCAGTCCACTATGAAAGTAGGAGAGAGTTTATTCTAGGACTCTTCCTTCCTAATGGCAGTGAGATGCCAGCCTGAACTGGATTCTCAGGCATCCCAGCGGTTAGCCCAACTTTGCTTTCTTAGGACATTGCAGCTTGGTAAAACTAGTGTTAGGCACCATTAGCAACAGCACTCTTCTTCTTTTAAAACAAAATCCAAAGAAAAACACACAATCCTTTAAAAACTGCAAACTCTTTGAAGTCAAATTTTGAACCTAAATGAGCCTTTCAGTCCAAAATCATTTTACTCTTGCTAACTCAATTGAAAAAAAAACAAACCAAAACACTCTAAAGCCTTCAGTCCTCTCACTTCAACCTCTGGCTAAATGGGAACAAAGCACAGCAGTTCCCATGAAAAGCCTGATCCAGCCCTAGCTAAGGGAAGCATTAGCAATCAAGTACTGTTTTGCCACTCACCAGAAGCCAACCCTCAGGTTTTCTGCTAGAATGCAAAGGCTATCTTAATTTTTGTACTAATAATTTGCAACATGATGTACTCCACATATATAATAAAACTTCTGACCCAATCAGTGAGCAAGATAGCAGAAATATTTCCCATAATTAGACAACTGCTAAGTGCAGTGTCACAAATGTGAGACTGATCTGAAGGAAAGCTGCTGACTCTTTCTACCATTTTTTCTATGCATTTCATCAAGAGAACATTCTTCAAATCCTGAGTAACATGCTTTTCACTAATGCTCATGAGAAGATACTCAACTAAAATAGCAGAATGTACCAAGTTGTTACTTAAACTGGCATATCTACCTTCTTCTGTTCCAAAGTTCTGGGGGAAAAATTCCTCTTTTCAGTAAGCTGACCCAACTGCATTCCCCAATGCACTGGCAGACTTTTTAGAAAGATGTAGATGCTGCAGGTCTTGACTTGTAGTTGCTTTGGAGCAGAAGCATAAATGAGAATTACTACAAGAGAATTCAGAGGCTGGTATTAGAGACCCAAGCACTGTAGAGGAAAGGTTTGGCATCCAGCAACCAGAATTGTAAGCCTGAATACTAATGGAAAACTGTCAACCTAGCTGAAAATGCAGGCAAACCAGGAAAAGAAGGGACATGAGCAAAAAGTGACCCACATCCCCATGAGAATTCTGATCACTGGCTAGAAAGTCACAGGTGTAACACTGTGCACGCTTTGAGCACATCTTGTGAATCAAACCTCACCAGCAGGCTGAAGAATACCAGTATGCAACTTCTCCAGGCATTCTCCTGAGGAACAAAGCACTACCAAATCTAAGGTAGCTCTAACTGTGTCTTCAGGTGAAGAGGTTAAAGATGCACCACCTTTAAGGCAACATCTTAAAGGAAGGTTGGAAAGTACCCAAACATTGCTGTATTTTGGACAAATGGATGCCTGAAGGCATGCCTGCTTGGTGCAGTGGGATAACAAAAAGGACCACACGTGTTGTGAGCTGCTACAACCATGCACTGCCATGAGGAAACACAAGTAGTGATGAACCTTTGAGAGGTGATGCCACCCTCAGCTGTCAAGCACAGTCCTATAGTGACAGTGCTTTAACTCACTGCTTTAACAAGCAATGACACAGTCGGCTTCAGTAGCTCCATGCCATACTCATTGTGTCATGCTCCCCTTATGAGCATCAACCAGCAATCTACTTCCATTGCATGTGCACCTACATACATAGACAAATACATACACATATAAAACAATCTATGCTGCATATGCAGCTTTGTAGATCTGCCCATAAGATGCTGAAAACAATCAAATTTTAGAAGTGAATCCTAGTCCTTTGTTGAAAGCTACCAGATGTTTTATAAAGTCATCCATTTCTGTATCATAGTTCTGACTGGTAGCAATCACTACGTCTGTTCAAAAAGCAAAAGGTAATTGTACTTGAATAAGTAAGCACTCATTTCAGCTGGCACAGAAGACTCCAGATTCTTCAAGGTCCAGTGCTTTTTACTGACTTTCAAGGTAGCAAGCTAAACCATGTGTAATAAAACCAACTGACTCTGCTGTTTTGTTTGGCTGTGCCAATCAAGGGAGCCTGCTGAATGCATTTCACACACATATTTTGTCTCAGCATCAGCTTGAAATGAGGTCTTACCATGTATTTATAAAAACTGTCACACCACCTCTGACAAAGGAGAATCCCCCCCAAATCAAAGGCAAATATAAAGCAGTCTCTTTCAAAATGAGTTGAACTAGAATTTGCCTGACTTTGAGATGATGTTATTTTTACTACATTTGCTTTACTAGCCAAAGAAGATTTTCCAGCAAACACAGCACGTCGTCTTGACAGCTTCCTGAATGGTTTAAAAACCCACGTCTATATTTTACTACAGTATCAAATGGCCAGACTTTCACATTCAGAAAAAAAAAATCAAAAGTAAAAGTGAAAATCGTACAAGTGGAAAAGTCAGAAACACAGAAAAAGAACAGATTATACTTAAGGAGCAATAACAAACAGATCTGCCATGCAGTGATATTTTAAATATTTTTTGAAAAAATACTTGATGAACTCTTTTAATTCTCGTTGGAAACTCTGCCCCAATTAAACACGAGTGAACTAAATTATTCAAAGCCATTGGATACATCCACTTACCTGCTCTGTCTCAACAAAGTTAGACACATGTCCATCATCATTGACCCCTCGGATGTGGAACCGGACACCAGCTCGCTCACAGCTGATGCGAGAGATGAGGCAGGCTTTTGCCTTCTTGTGGGAAGCATAAACAGTGCGAATGTCCACTACACCACAGATCACTTTCAGCAACCAGTCAGAGCAGTTCACCTGGTAGTGTTTGAAGGGCACGTGCAGTAGCTGGTTCCTGAAAGGTTCAACAACATACAGACGTTACTGAATAAAATAAACAGACAGGCATGTGTGCCACCCCAACAATCATTAATTTAATAAATTAATGTTTTGTGACCTCTTTTCTGTTGTATATTTCCTTTATCCAAAATCAGGAAATACCAGGAAAAAACCCTTGTGAAATACAACAGTGAATTGAACACAGCAAATTTTAACAGCTACCACCAAGGTACTGCCTTTATATCTTGTACCTGCATTTTAAATTCAGATGTAAATGTCAACTCTTTCAGCCCCAGAAATACATTTATATTTAGTAATCTTTTTCGAAAATTTCAGCATTGTCAAGCTTATTACTTGTTTTGAACAGTACTGCCTGGACCTTAGCATTCACTACAGGACAAAGAACTAGTTCAAAATCCACTGGGATTTTCAGAAAAAATTTCCCAAGAGGAAATTGGAAGTCAATAGAGACACTGCAAAAAGTGCTACTAAAATTAAGAGAAACATCCATTTTAACCTTCAATTTATTTTAATATCAACAACTCATGAAACCTCTTGTGCCTGGCTAACAGTGACGCTAGACTCTTCTTATGTTTTCTCTCACTTCATTTTTCAGTGTGGGCCTTGTTTCACATACAAGGGCCAAAGAAATCCCCTTTATGATCATTTATTGCTCAACAGCAGATCTGTACAAGAATTACTACATCAAGTGAAACCCCTGAAGAATTGCTCTTCTAGAGTAAAGCATTTCTCTGAAAAAGGTGCAAGTCATTCTCACATTTTTAATCTAAATATATGACTGAAAAAGCAATTCTAAAACATGTTTTGCTCTCTCCTCCACCTTTCTCCTAGTTCTATTCACAAAAGAAATCCTCACTCAAATTCTGGTAGATTTTTTTTGTTGCTGCAGTTCATTTAACAAGCAGTTTGTGTTGCTTATAACTAAGGTTCTCTGACATTTTTCATAGTGTAACTACTTATCTCGTTGCTTACTTTCCTCAAGAATCTATTGTTTAGTCTGAAATTTCCCATATTACCTAATTACCTCAAGATAAATTTTCTTTGGACCATCTTTTTGCCCTAAATGTGATGTTGTTGCCATTCATTCCTGTTCTAAAACATACAGGAGAATGGAAGCTCTTCAAGGGCTACTTCTACATTAGCCAGAAGCAGTAAAGAAGGAAAGTTCAAATGTACTCATCTTCCAAGAGGAAAAGTTTCAAAAGACAGTACAGGGAAAAAAGTTGCTTTAAAGGTTGTTTCTTTATTGAGGGATACAGCCACCTTACGAGTCTCAACACTGGAACACAGCTAATTTCTGCTGTGTGTCTGACTTGTCATGCTTGGTGAGCTTTTTGAGAGGGACGCATAATTAGCACAGTTGAAAGCAAATATTACATATCTCTCTTCAGAGTTGAATGCAAAACACCAGATCTTACCAGCCTAAATCACATTATAGCTACAAAGATTATCTGGCCTAACTGAACTTCTCTCTCATGTTAATTTATCATCCATTATGAACTTTTTTTTCCTATTTAATATTCAGCTACTTTGGGCCACATGACTTATCGCACATTCTAGTAGCACACCCTAACCCTGTCAGTTATTTTCCATCTACATCAAACCCTCATTTATTGCCAGTATAACTAGGCCTCCTGTGTGACTATTTTTTTGTTAAAAAAGAAAAAAAAAAGAAAAAAAAACAACAACAAAAAAGAGGGTATAGGAATCATAGAAATTTAAGCATTCTAGCAAAACTTCTAAAGCAAATAAACAGAATTACATCAACCACAAAACCAAGACAAGGTAAGACAAAGCTAGCATTGTGTTTTCTCCTTTCCCCTCAATCAATATTTACAACATGAAATACTTTTTCTTTGCTTTATAAGCAAAAGAAATCAAAAAGCACGGAACAGTGTAACAAAGGAGTTTCCTTCCATGCAACATACACTTGCACTGAGCTGTAAACATATTAATATTGATGTTTTCAACACAAAATCTAGGGCACATTACTGAAACAGTAAATTAGAAATTCTAAATACATACACTTTTTAGACATAGAAGATACTTCAGCAGGGATGATGAAATTTGTGAACATTTTAAGTGCAGGTTTCTGCTGGATAATTTTAAAGCAAATTATTAAAGAGGACTGCAGAGAAAATTATTCATGACATGTAGAGAGATGTCTATTTCTTTAGTGTGAGTAATACATATTGTGTTTCCTTCTTTGAAGTATAAAATGTCATTTTATAATTGCATTTCACTATCAGATTAATTCTAATTAAACAAAAGTTACTTGTTTGACCCAGGCTTTCCATGAATTCACTAAGGCACTTGTACCCTATAAAATGACATGTCAGTGAAATGAAAGGGGGTGCACCTGCAATGAAGGTGTTCATTTCCCTCTGAGAATGTCTGACCTATAAAATACAGCTGGGCACAACAGAAGACTCTGGTATAACATGCAGTACTAACCAGAAGAACGAGTTACCAGATTCATAGCGGTTATCACCCTGCTTCTGAGCCCACAGAGTCAGGTCAAAGTTTGAGCCTGCATTAGGCCATGAGAAAAAGAACATCCCAGAGTTCAGTATTTTCTTCAAGGCAGTAACACGTTCGTCTTCCTTAGTTTCTTCCTGAAGAGGACAGAAATCTGTTCCAGTAATTTTATAAACTTCAGCATCCAGGATTTTTCCCACTGATGTACAACCTGTCACCAGGACCAGAAAGTGCAGCCGAGTGTTACCTAGAAGGTGACAGATAGTTAGATAAGGGTTACTTACAGGTAGACAGTTTCTCATCAGTGCTGTCACATGCAATGCTGACAAGGCTCCAGCAGAGGCCAGCATCTTTGCTTCACAGGATAACAAATACAAACAGGCATGCAGGCTATGCTCTTTAAATTTCTGAATTCCACTTAATTGCAGGTGACTGCAATTTACTATTCCACGATACTTATCCATCCACATCCTTTGCTGTAATAGAGTGTGTTTTTCCCCATGACTTTATGAAGCGCAATGTGCTTGCTGTTGGGATATTACTAAAAAAACCAAATTTTACCACCCCAGGGAACAAACAGCATTCATATTTTTACTGGCTTCAGCTGAAGTTGGGTGTGTTCAGCCATTCAGAAAATTTCAGTATTACCAATTCTTGAGATATTGCTTTCTATGTCACAATTAGCTGACAACCTCAGTTATCACTAAATGAATCACAGCTACCATGGCTGTGAAGCAAAGTGTGAAATCATGAAGCAGCTGAAATTCAGGGTCCCAGAACTAAAAAACTAAATTTTGGAGCTTGAGAACACGGCTGTAACCTGATCTCTTGTACACAACCTCTGCTCATTCTCTCTGAAATTATAATTAAGAAACAGCAGAACAAGTGCTCTGAAAACACTGCTTTTGCTAGGAAGAAACTGTTTGATTTACTATAATTGGTCTGTAAAGGAGACAATGTCATCTTATTCACTCCAGTTAGTAAGAAAAGGTGGAAATGAGCCAGGATTTACTAATTTAGCATAGCAGAACTAACAACTGACCTGTCAAGAGCCAGTTAATTAGCTAAGGGCACAGTGACAATCTGGGACGGTATGGCTTCAGACAACAAAAGGGAACACTATGTAGGATCGCTTTTCACCCCCTAGGGTGACCCACCATCTGAAAATGCAGACCAATTCTCACACAACTATTTTGTTTCTGAAATATCAGCAGGGAAGTCCTTGCTTCCACACCACAGGCTGACTACAGAAACTTGAGTTAGGGGTGGTTTTCAGCAGGGCCAGAATATTTGTGTAGGCACATGGGACTGGAATTGCAGGACAAGGTGGGAGATTAGATCTTATTCATTCTGTTCTGCTGACTCCAGTTTCATGTAAAGGCCAGTGTAGGTGGTGTTTACTAAAAAGCTCTGTTCATCGCATTTCTTTCTGTAAAAAGGGAGTGCTGTGTTCTCCTCGAGTGCTTTCAAGAAGTTTGTCTTCCGTGCTTTTGACATTGTAGCAGAGGGCTAGAATTACATAAAACTTGACAGTTTACTCCTCCTTTGCACATGACTGCACATAACTATAAAGGATTAAGAGCAGGAGACTCTTCAGTGATTACCATGGTAGTTCATAACTGACTAAATACTGTCAGTCTTCTAGAAAAGGTTAGGAGTTAGCCCTCTCTCAGGATAGCTAATAGCTTCTGTGCCTTAGCTGAAGCCATGCAAAACTGATCAGCTCAAAATAAACTTCACTCATGAGATTTTGGGAGCAATGTATAGAAACACTATTAACATGCCTTACTGTCAGTTAGCTTCAGGGAAAAAACACGCAGTAGTGACGGACTCAGAGAGCTGGCTGGCTGGGAAACTAACTTAGACAAAGAGTACAAGTACTTTCATTGCCTTCAGTGACCTTAAACTTTCCTAAATGGTTCAGAAGACATCAAATGAGAAAGTCAACATTAAAGTAGCCAAAGAAACCAAAATACAATAGTGAGCTTACTATCTGCGGTTTTGTCCTTTGAAGAGCTTATAAATAAGTGTGGAAAATAACTGCACCTGAACAAAGCAATCCTTTAGTTTAAGAAGTAGGAATAAAGCTCGATGAAAAGCCAATCAACAGTATAGTTTTGCCTTACCTAGAAACTTGCTATCACTTAGCAGAGACTCTAGACTCTACTACCTCCTCCACTCGATCACTTACCCCTCAAATGGGATATTGTCGTGGGGAGAAAGTGAAAGTAAAACCGGTCTTTTTTCCTACCATGCGGGGTCTCCGGTGGTCGCGCGGGAGCTCGTGCGCAGGGCCGGCGGCGGCAGCTGGGCAGCCCCCCGGAGGAGCGGGGGCTGTGCTGGGGCGGGCTGTGCGGCCGCCCCTGCCGCCTCCACCAGAGACGAAGGAGGTGGTGGTGGTGCTCAGCGCGTGCATCCCTCAGAGCGGCATCAGACATGGGTTGGCGGGGTGAGCGGGGCGAGTGCGGCGGCGCGCGCCGCCAGGAACTGCCGCTGGAAGCACAGCCTCAGCCCCGGGCTGGGATCAGCCATGGCCCCGCTCCGAGCCCCGGGCACGGCCCGCACAGCCCCGTTACCGAGCCCCCGGCACGGCCCCGCGCGGCCCCGGGGAGGAGCTGCACTTGTCCTGTGGAAGCGGCGGCGGCACGGCACAGCACAGCTCAGCCCGGCACCACTCAGCTCAGCACAGCCGGTGGAGCGCAGCGGAGTTGGGCCGAGCCGCTGGTGGCCACCGCAGCAGCCTTGAGAGGTGGCAGCGCCAGCAGCAGCGCCAGCCCAGCAGCGGCAGCCACGTGGTGCCTGGCAGCAGCCGCCATTAGCAGAAATGCCCTCCCAGCGCACGTGTCATTTCTGGATGGCCGTGGCGTTTCCCATGAGCGACTGCACGCACGGGGCAGGCCCCTGGGGTGCTGACCAATCACAGGAAAGGCCAGCCCCTAGGGGTCATCTACACATGCGTAGATCGGGACCCNGTGATATTTGTGTGTTTCCTTCCTTTTGGGGTGTGTCTGTGGCTTCTCTCGGACATCTCTTGTCACAATCACAAATTTTGTGGTAAAACCACGACAGATATGTATCTACACATTCAAAGATCCAGCATCTTTACTTCCCCAAATCACAAGCAATCACAGCTAAGAAGCTATTACATTGTCCCTAAAGCATCATGATGTTGGTTTTCCGAAGCTGTAATTCTTTTCTGTCACTGTGCAGTAACCTCACATGAAAGAGCTGGGGTTGTTCAGCCTGGAGAAAAGAAAGCTCTCGGGGGGACCTTATTGCAACCTTTTATATACGAAGGGATGCTGATAATGAAAAATGGAGAGATACTTTTTACAAGGGCTTGTAGTGATAGAAAAAGGGGCAACAGTTTTAAACTGAAAGAGGACAGATTTAGATTGGATACAAGGAAGACATATTTTAAAATGAGAGTGGTGAAACACTGGAACAGGTTGCCTTGGATGCCCCATTCCTGGAAGTGCTCAAGGCCAGGTTGGACAGGGCTTTGAGCAGCCTGGTCTAGTGGAAAATGTCCCTTCCAATGGCAGTGGTGGTGGGAGTAGATGGTCTTCAAAGGTTCCCTACAGACCCAAGCCTTTCTATGATTCTATACATACACAGAATAAGTCTTTTTATAGTTACTCCAAAACTATGAAACAGCTGTCATGCACTTCTCATACCTTTGAAGATCAGAGACAGGCTGGCAAAGGAGTTCACACTTACAGCAGAGAAAACTGGAGACAAAGGATGAAGAGACAAACAGATTCAAGGTATGATACAGCTAGCCTGCTTTGACAATTTGTCCTCCCAGGCTGCTCTGTGAGCTGAGGTGGTCTTCAGAACAGTTCTAACCTCTCTTGTTTGCTAAAATCACTCAGGATATGCTACAAAACAGAACAGCCAGAATGCAGAAACCCTACCACAACACAGCCCCAGCTTAATACAAATCTCTCTGATTCTGCAACTCCGAAAAAATTCCCAAGCCCCATCCTCTGACAGCACTTTCTTCCTGGGTGGTATTTGGACAGTGTTCCTGAGAATCAGTTCTGGACTACCACTGTGTTTGTCTGTGGAAGGAATATCCCTGCTTGATGGGCATGCTACTCTTGGCACAGGGAACAAAATAATCACAATATCCTATTGACAATACTCAAGGCCTGTGTCCTGTCCGTTTTTTATTCACAGCACAGATGTAGTCATGGGGTTCTGAGCAAAGGTAAGGCTCCCATTAGCCTTTCACCTTTTTAGAATCTCCCACAGCAGAAATAATGCTACCAAAACACTACTCCACTATTCATCTTTTAATCTTATCCCCATTAAGGTATAAGAAATTCCTCGCCACTAAGCTGTACAGCTACACGCAGCAAAAGTTTCCCCTTTACCAGTGACATCAGTTTATATATGGGAATCTCTTCTTTCAATCCCAAACTTTTATTCTCATACTGTTTTCCCTGACCCCAGGTTGTCAATGTTTTTATATATATTGACAAATACACCAAACAAGTTTGTAATGGAAATGATAACTGCGCTATCTCCATTCATGCTTTTACTTCGGCATTTTTTCATATTGCAAATGTTATTCCAAGGAGTAAAACAAAAGCATTACATATCCAAATAGTACCTAGTACAGCAGAAACATAACATTTCCAGGCAGATGAAAACCATTTCTGTTTATTTGCCAGTTCCTGAAAGTCTGATTATTATGAACATATTAAAAAAAAAAAATCAGTAAATCAGTCTATTTACTTCTAAATTTAAACTTTAAAAAGTCATTGTGGTTGCTTTTCTGTTATGTAAATGTCAACAAGCCATAATCTTTCCTGTCGAAAATAGATATACAACATGAAAACAGCTGTAACAACCACAACTTAAATGCACTTAAATTTAAGGGTAGAAATTACTTAAATTGCTTCAGTCAGGATGCATGCTGCTACTGGAACAAGTAATTTTTATAAAAAGCAAAATTAAAATCAACTTTCTCCATTCTAAAAAATTCAAATACTATGTTATCTGGAAATTGTTCAGTCATCACAAGGAAAATAACATTTTTAGCCGAATTTACTGAAAAATTATTTTAGTTCCTAAAATATTAATTTTTATTATCCATTAAATCTCAGAAAGTGCAAAGTTGCATTCCTGGCTTATTACACCCACTCCCCAAACAAACAAACAATTCTGCTATGAGCACAACATGAAATTTCCTATGGTAAGTGGAATTGTGAGGCCATCACACAAGACAGAGAAGATTTTTTTAAATTGGTTTTTCTAAATGAACTATTAAAATATCATTTATTTAATGAAACAGGTCAAACTGAAACACTCAGATGCTCCTTAAACCCAGAAGGTATTTCTCCTTGAAACAATCAAGACTATTCTCTTAACCCCTGCACCCTTAACTTTTCAAAACTGCAGCTCAATATCATTTCCAAGTCTATAATTAAACTAAAAATACCAGCCAGTCTACAGAGGCTCCCTGTTCCCAGGAGTACCCTGCTCCACCTGAAGCACAGGACAGGCAAAGCTCATATTATATCTTGAAAACAGGAGCCCAACAGTTCAAAAAAAATAATTAATGGAAACACATTGGGTGGAAATTTTATGCTAATTTCCCCTTGATTTCATGTGCACTACACTAGAAGAATACATGTTATATTGAACTGAGAGCTGCAACATGCATGATGAATGGGACCGGTACTAAGGCTAATGAAAAGCAATCAAAAAAATGGAAAATTATTTCCATGAAGTGATCAAGGCTCCAGGTCTGGGTCTTACATTTCACTTTGTACCAACCACCACATCAGCTGCAGACTGTTTTCTGTTTCTCACTTTGGAAAATAATTTATTTTCCTTTAACTTACACAAGAAGTTTAATGTACAATCCTAATCATATTAGCCTTTCTAAACTGTACACATAGATAAAAGTGATTTAGGAATGTAAGAATTGCAATTGAACAGCACAATTCTAGAAATGTGCCTCACATCCTTGGGATGCAGTCTGGAATGTTTTAAAGAAACCTCTGAAATAATTTTAGGGCAAGAAAGGAAGTATTCCTTACTGGTCATGCTTTCTACAGCAATACATCTTCGAAAAAACAAGACCCACCTAGAGTATTAAAGAAAAAAAATTATTTCAAATCTTAGGGACCAAACTTTAATCTCAGATAAATAGATATAAATGTTCATGCATTGTGACCAAGATCATTATTTTACCCCATTACAGCTGTAAATCACAATAACCACCTCTAAGAACACTTTCAAAGAAATGCAAGAAATGTTTTGCTCACAGCAATATGTGCTGAATGCCCTTTTTTATCAGGTTGCACAAGAGAGCAGAGGATGAAAAGTATTTGGCACAGAAACAAGACAATAATTTCCATCCATTTTTTCAAAAGCTCTTGTGAAACCAATTGTTCTTATCCAAGTTGAACAGGAAATGCAGTTCTGGAACATCACTCCATATAATAATAAGCTACAGTTTCTGTATTTAATCTCTTTACATGACTCAAGGCAATTGTTTCCCCTGTAGATTATGGGATAACTTCAGTGTTGCCTATTATGAGTTGCGGTGTAAAGGAGGCGACATTCAATTCTTATTTTGTCCTTCTTAACTGTAAATATTTCACCCAAGACTGCCTTTTCCTTTTAAAAATGAATTTGCTCCAATTTTTGCTCTTTCTTCATTTCACCACAGTCATGCCACTGCCTTATGTTTCCTCAGCCTGTTCAAGCTCCACTCCACACATACCTCGACTTCCCTTTATAAGCCACTGAAAAACAGTTTGCAAGGTATTTTTGTCTCTTATCTCTTCAAAAATAGCAACAGAACACAGCAGAGCAGTAGATTTTAACCACCTAGCTGAAAATTTCTGAGGAAATCTATAGCAGAATAATGAATAAAAAAGGATTTTCCAAACTACCATATTAGTCTCAAAGATACTACTTCTCCCTCTTTTAAATACAATTACATTTTTAGGAAATGTTCAAAAGGACTAGAAGTCAGGTACTTAGTCGTCCTTTTTGCCTTTGAAATTTCTTCCTTTCAACTACCCATTGTATATGTGCAAGAGTGAGAGTATAAACATAATCAAAAAGAATTCAGAATACCTCCTGAAATACAGTAGCTGTATTAAACAAAACAACCTATGTGGTGATGGTGTTAAAATGTCACCTTATATATGCATCCCTTCCTGACATCACGGTGTCTAAACCAAACACTGCAAAGCCAGCTCTTTTAACATTTTACTTAAGATGTATTTGTCACTGCTAGATCCTCTTTGGCAGCAAAATCTTGGCTGAGATACAGCTCAGAAACACTGTACAATTCATTCTGCTGCCATCCATCTCACAAAAGAAAGCAGAAGAACTTAGTGAGTCATGTTAACAGACATAAGTACATAAAAGTGAATATTATTACTGGTGGAAAACATTAACTTTCTCAGTCAGTTTCACATATTTCATCTACTTTCTTGTGAAAAGCACGGTCTACTTTGGCAGGCATACAATGTGATTTATTTGGATTCCTAAGTAGAGATATTTACACATTAATTAAAGTGTTCAGAGACATCTTTCATGTCTCAGCAAAATGTCTCCCCTTCTGCTCTACAAATATATTCTTAATATCCCAGTGGAATGTATTTTCACAAATATTTTCAGCTAATTTAATACTTATGATCTACAGGCTTCTGGTAATAAGAAAAAAATCCTGATACTCCTGAACAAAGTCTGTGTCATCACTGATGCTCAGCGAAGAGCTGGCTAATTATGCCTTGTTTGCAGCTGCTAAAATTCATTATATAAAAAAGAAAAATTACATTGCATTCCCCATGGTGGTCTGACCCTGGCTGGACACCAGGCACCCACCAAAGCTGCTCTGTAACGCCCCTCCTCAGCTGGACAGGGGAAAGAAATGCAACAAAAGGCTCATGTATTGTGATAAGGACAGAGAGAGATCATTTGGCAGTCATGGGCAAAACAGACTCGACTTGGGGAAATTAGTTTAGTTTATCACTAATCAAATCAGAGTAGAAGACTGAGAAATAAAACCAAATCTGAAAAACACCTTTGCCCACCCCTCCCTTCTTCCCAGGCTTAACTGTACTCACAATTTTCTCTCCTTCTTGCCCCACAGCAGCATGGGGGGATGGGGAATGGGGTTTGTGGTCAGTTCCTCACTCATTTTTTCTGTCACTCCTTTCTCCTCAGGGGAAGGACGCCTCACACTATTACCATGCTCTAGGATGGGGTCTCTGTATGGAAGACAGTCCTCCACAACCTCCTCCAATGCAAGTCCTTCCATGCACTGCAGCTTATCAGTACCTGCTCTAGCATGAGTCCCTTTCACAAGGTGCAGTCCTTCGGGAACTCAGACTGCTCCAGCCTGAGACCCCCATCGGGCCACAAGTCCTGACAGCAAACCTGCTCTCACATGGGCTCCTCTCTGCATGGGGCCACAGGTTCTGCCAGGAGCCTGCTCCAGTGCAGGCTTCCCACAGAGTCACAGCCACCTTCAGGCACCCATCTGCTCTGGTGTGGGGTCCTTCATGGGCTGCAGGTGGCCAGTGGGACAGCCTGCCTTACCATGGTCTTCACCATGGACTCAGGGGAATCTCTGCTCTAGCAGCTGACACACCTCCTCCCCCTCCTTCCTCACTGAGCTTGGTGTCTGCAGTTGTTTGTCTCACATATTCTCACTCCACTCTTCTTCAGCTTCAGTCACGCAGGTTGTTTCCCATCTTCTTAAAAAAGTTATCCCAGGGGAGCTACCATTGTCACTGATGGCTGTTCTAATATACTTGGTTCCCATCACATACAAGTAACTACCTTTATCTGTAGCTTGAAAAGCTTGAATTCAATAGCTACATTCCACTATTAAAACAGGATTCATTACACTTCTATGAAGAAAAATAGATCCAAGTGCCAAGAAAAACTAATCAAGTCCTCCAAGACATCTATTGGCCTACTTACAACAACGCTCACGTCACCACTGCCTTTGGTAGATTCCTTGACCAAGCATCAAGTTACATGGAAAAATCTTGTCATTCCTCCATGAGAAAATTAAAGCTTACTGTAAAAAGACCTTGGGAACGATGCATGTAGTGCTTTTTCATTTATATATCCAATTCATGAGTGATTTTTAAGTACTGTGTAAGGTACTATTACCTTCAAATCAATCACTGTAGTTCTGTTCTTAAAACATGTTATTTCCATTAACATTCCTGTAGGCAGTGTAATAGCAAGTCCTTTAATAAATCAAGATTTCCAAACTGTTCAGAAATGTACAGCAATGACAATAAATATTCCTTACTATACTAATTGAAGCTAAAGGCATGCTTCTGCAAATCCTTATCCATGTGAATCACCCAATTAAAGGCAATGGGCACTACAGCAAGAACTGGCAACCCGTAGCACTGTAGTCTCATGATCACGATAATCAGTGTCTAAATGTGATCCATAAAGAAGAGAAAATGTAAGAAATCATAGGTTGCCTTGGATAAATATGGCAGGGAAAAAAGAATGGCCATTATCTTCAGGCAGCTAAGAATGTTAGACAAAACAAATTAAGAAAAAAACCAAAATTCTTAAGACTGTCATTCAGTGATATGCTTTTGGCACAGAACAGAAAAAGAAACAGATCTTTTCCAGACTGTACATGACAAAGTGCAATTGGCTTTCACAATTTAAGGAACTGGACAACTTTAGCCACTTGTTGTCATTTATCATTGTGTGGGCATTTTATAAACTCATTCATACAGATGACCACTTACCACATTTAAGCTGAAGCTCCCCTAAGCAGCCATAAGCATCTATGAGTTTTTCATACTGTCCTTTAATTGCATCCTTTTCTTCTGGAGCTGAGAAACAAAAAGAAAGGCAGAAAATTTATTTATCCGTTCTTTATAAAATTGCTATTGCCTGCACCAATGTTTCCCACTGTTGATTTTGCTCAGTACAAAGGTAGGGTTAAAATGCTGTAAAACCAGAGAGATTAAAACGTGATGGGACAGAAATGCATTGCCTCTCCACACACCACCCTAGAAGAAAGAAGAGAACTCACTACATTTTCAAACAACAGGATTGTTAGTAACATTTTTATTCTATGGTACAGATGCCACATCAGATCCAGAACAAGTAAAAAAAGATACAGGCACATGTAAACTTTACACTATTCCAAAATAAGAATAAAAATAATAATTTGTCTGGCCATAAGCTAAAATATACTGTCTTTTCTTGATGTACAGAAGGAGAGGGTTCATGCTTCCAGATTCTCAGTCTAATTTCAGACAGAACTGGAATATTTTTACGCAAGATAACAAAATTTGATGCATACCCAACAGCAGATGTTGATTTCAAGAGGAATTAAACATATTTTAGTGAAGTAAGCATTAGCTAATTAAACAAAGGGTCAGATGCTGATGTTATATTTGTGTATTTCTACAACAAGTGACTTCAACGGGCGCACACACTGAACATTTAGATACAAAGCCAGAACACAAATCAAATCAAACTTGTCACTGGCTACTTTAACATAAAACCAATATACTTCCCAAATGAGTAAGTCTGCATTTTGTATATATTTCACAATCAGGAGCAAGATTAGCATCCCAGATGAGAAAAACAGCCTGTAACCCTCAAATGTCCTTTTACTTCTTGAACTACAGATAAACTGCTACACGGTAATTTTAGAGATTCGCTAATAACTTGCAATCTTATGCTCCTAATAAACTTCAGCAGTTAAAAAGACGTGAAACTTCTTGGCATAAAAAGTACAAACTGAACTGCTTGCAATGGATGCTAGAACAGAAAAGAAAGAGACTTCTCTTTATAAATCTCAAGAGGCAAGGAGCTCAGTGAGAAGCACAGAAAACAAATAAATATTCCATATACTGCTGACATTTTGAAGTGAAAGGAAAGACAACTTCTCTCACAAAATTTCTTAGCAGAGGCAATCCCCAAAGGAAATGAAAACGTGTTTGTCTTGATTTTTGCACTTAAGACAAATAAGGAAGACTTGTTAATTTTTTCTTAATTTTGTTTTTACTACCGTACTTTCACAAGTTACCTATTCTGCTTTCTTAGAACACTGAGTAAATCAGGACAAACTAGTAAAATGTTGATACTACACACATTCAGTGAAACAGAACATTAGCAACAGACAGAGGAAAAAGTGATTTTTATCAAGTAACATAAATCTCTGGACAGCAACAACTTAAATATTTAGCAAAAGCACACCTTAAGAGCTGAGACTCTGCAAGCTCACTTCTCAGGCACCTTAAAAAAAACCCCAAACCAAACTTCACAAAACCAGTTTATATAGACTATAACAATGTTTCATTTTCTGGAAAAAGACTCACTGGCAAGACCTTCTTATGTATTAAAAAGAGAGGGAGGTTAAAAAAGAGTGATGTTTCACTTTCCATGGCATCTTTACTAGGTAGAAAAGAGGAACAACAATATAGTGACATTTTTTTTTCTTAAATGTGTTCCCTCCTTTAAAAGCTTGGCTTTGTTCTCTTTAAAATAAAAAGGAAAAACCAAAATTCTTGCTCCAAATATTCCAGCTTTAAGAACAAATAGACAACAAGAAAAACACCAGGAGATTCAGATCCCAGACTGATGCAGGAGCTCACCAACTTGCAGGCCAGGCGCAACCTGAAAACGTTTCAAAAGTCACCTTGAAAGCACAGTGATCCTCTTTGAAACAGAATTACAGGTTGCAAAGCTGGCTGTTAAAAGTATGATCCAAACTAATGGAACTTATTTCAGCACTGAAATAAGCAACACAACTCATGCCACTGCTGGCATGATGCACCTGGCACTGGCATGTATGGAAGCCCCTGGTTTCCCAGGTCAAGCCAGTGGCATGACACACTCATCATCTCCTGGCACAGGATTTCTCCAAACATGCAAATAGCTTTGTTTTGCCAATACTGGTACAGAAATATACCACTGTTCTCGGGAGGCCATTTTCCAGAGCATATGCCTTCACAGTAGCATCAGTCAGGGCATCAGCACCAACAGAGCTGCCCTGAAGTAATTTAAGCTCAAAATCCAAAAAAGTGAACAAGTGATCTCTCCTTGACACCTCCATGTACTCTTTAAAGACCTGGCATTCAACCAAGATCTCACCTGTGGTTAGTTCAAAGGAAAGGAACATGCCATATAGATACAACTACATCTGTGGGTCATGCAAATGGAGAGGCCAGAATGTTTTAGTGCATACAGACCAAATTGGAGGAGGGTAAGAGTGTGAATGTAAATTCCCTTTGTTAAATATACTGATGGAATTTGAAGCCTTCTGTCCTGTTACACTCCTCAGTGTTGCACAAACTCCTGAGAGTTTGTCACCATTGTCATTTTGCAAGACTAAGAGCAGGGGACTCAGGCAGCTCCCATGTGCTGCACCTGCTCCACAAGGGCCCCCATGACTGGGGGGGTGACCCCTTCATGCCTCAAATCTCCATGGCACTGTCTTGCTCCAAGCTGTGCAAGGAAGGATATAGGCGTCACCCTTCCGGCAGTGGGAGGTCCTAACTGGATTCTGACACACCCCAGCCAATTTCGAAATTTTTTTAGAGGGGAAGAAGGAGAAAGAAGAGTATTTCCAACAGCCCTCATAAAAAAACCATCTACAGAAAGGATTACTAAAGGATGACTTTAAAAGGCCATTATTGCAGAGGTCCTGAGCCAGGTTCATATCTTATTGTTAAATGGAAATATTTATAAATCTCAAAATCTTATTGAAATCTCAAATAACTGTCATCAAAACTTGCTCTGAAACACCTCCTAGAGCATTTGCAAACAGAGCTAGGACACAAGAGCCAGAATCAGAAAAAGAGTGACTAGACAGTGAACAGTGAACAAACTAACTGATGTGCTACTGCCTTTGCTGGATGAAGAGAGTTAAATGGAAAAATTACTATGAAACTCCAAAGGATTGTGATGAACAGGGATAATACATACCTGTTATATGCCAATATCTGAAAAGTTTCAACAATACAAAAAATACAGTTTCACCAACATTTGGCAGCTAAATGTGTCCAAAGATACAGCACTTTTCAGTGCATCTCATAAATGCATATAAATATCTCAAATGGTGCCAATCTCTTTTCAGTGGTGCCCAGCAACAGGTCAAGGAGTAGTGTCCATAAACTAAAACATAAGAAGTTTTACCTCAACGTAAGGAAGAACTTCTTTACATTGAAGGTAAAGCACCAGGACAGGCTGCCCAGCGAGGCTGTGGAGCCTCCCTCTCTGGAGACATCCAAAACCCACCTGGCCACGTCCCTGTATAACCTGCTCTAGGTAACCCTGCCTTGGCAGGGAGTTTGGACTAGATGATGTCCAAAAGTCCCTTCCAACCCTTAACAATTCTGTGGTTCTGTGGTAACATGAAAATGACTTTCATGTTTCTCTGTTAAATGTTCTGAAGTCAGGGGGTTTATTCTGCAACGGCTTTCATAAAACCTCTGAAATGCAGAGGTAGTGGGAGCGGTGTGCTTGAAAACCTAGGATGAGGTCTGGATGCTTAGCTATACTATGCTCATGTGTAAAATCCTTCCTCTCTCAAGCCAGCCAGCTTGAGATACCTACATACATATATAGTTAACACACAATACTGCTTCACAAGTTGATGAAACAAAAAATTTCCACTTAGAGAACAAGTTGAGTTTGAAATTATATAGTGCATTTGTTTACTAGTTAAGAATAACTACAGTAACTAAACGGTACATACAGTAATCACCAAACTCCATTAAAGCTTCCCATTGATACTTTTTAGTAATATTTCCTTTCATTAACCATATAATTGAGTATCAATCCTTCTGCAATAATAACCACTGTGCTGTGTTTGTAACAGCTTTACAGACCTGCATATGATTTGCATTCCTTAAGCACTTTTCTTAATTATGAGTAAGTTCCTGATGTAAATTATACGTAAGGCTGTCATGTGAGCACATTTTAACCCTTGCAAAACAAGACACACAATAATTCAATTAAACAAGGCTGAAATAAACTCAATTAATAAGTGACTTTTTCCATGCATAAAATATTTCAGAACTAAAAGAACTCTTCACCATGAAAAGACATACAACTACATACACCATATGGCTTATCCAAGTGCAACTTCCTGCTTGTAAAAGCTGCACATTCAATTTAACAGCCAGCAGGAACTGGACAAACATACGCAGTTTCCTTTATTCAGCCTCTCCTTAGGGTTGATCCCCCAGACTTTACATGAACCAGCACAGCTCTCAAACAAATGGAGCCCAGAAAAGTCAGTGACTGAAGGAAGCAGGCAGAAAGGTACCATAATTCGAAGTCCAACATCAGGGACAGACACAGTAATGCCTAAAAGTTAAAGATAAAAATTAAGAGCGAGCCCTTGAAAAAGAGGCTGGGAGCCGGTTATGGATTCTGCCTCTCCCCTGTTATTCTAAAGCCTGATTCTGTGTAGCTGTAGATACTGTTATACATATATAATCTGATGCACATTTCTAAGTACTTTTAGAAACATAAGTTTGATGTGATGGGGTGACTTTACTTGTGCCATTTAGCATTTTGGGCAGAGGTGTGAACTTTCCCCAGAAACAGAGGAAATTACAATCAAACAGAAATTTCATACCAAAAACCCCATAAATACACCACCATAGGCATCTTAGCTAGAAATAAGTCCAGTATCTAATATTATATGTGTTTAGACAATTAACTTGCCTCTAAACCATGTTTTCTGTCATCTACAGGCAGATCTAAAGTTGTATTTTCAATATCTTTCCTCACTAAAATCTTCTGTTCACATTCAATCCAAGCTACACAGGCACTATGCAAGTCTGACTGTATTCTGAAATATCATACAGGTCAAGTAGCATAGAGTTGGGAAGAAGTCTGACGTCAGAGTTACAGTTAAGAGAGTCCAGATATTTAAAACATTAAGCAATGTATTTACCCATTTTCTAATAAGAGATATTTCTGGTTGAAAAGACAACAAACAAAACAGCAAAGTGGCACTTTGGAAAGATCAGTTCACTAGACTTCTATACCAGATCGAGAACATTCTGCTTCTAGTGAGAGATTATGTTTTCATACTCACATGTGCATACATGAATATATTAATTCACAGCAAAAAAAAATGGATTCATAAATCCACCCAGTTTCTACTAGCCAGCTCTGTGAACCATAAGCAGACAAGAAAATAAAAGGAAGTCCCTAAGTTATTTCTCTGAAGCTTGGTCATTATCTCTGACATATACTCCACATATTTATATATATTATACATACTTATAATATTTACACAGTAACCTGCAGCCAATACAGGCATAACCACCACATTCATTCCTCACAACCACTACCATTTTCCATAGAAAACAAATCTTGTAATCTGCACTCTATTTTAACACCAATACATCTTCTCTCTTCTCTGTACCCAATATGCATTTTGAAAATAGTGAAAGAATTGTAACACACTTTTCCCTATAACCTATAGCAGTGAATTTCAGCCTGAGAAACCACAGCTTGCTAGTGCTCACTGCCAGTGCAACTAAGGAAGGCAAGGCTTTTGCCATTTATATTACTCCCACTACAAGGTCTGTAGGGATCCACAAATGGAAAAGTCTGAACACCACTAAACCACAGAAAACTTCATGTACTAGCTGTAATAATATTCTGGCATAAGAGCAGAAATGAACCATGCTGTGGGGCTCATTGTTATGGACAGTGTGCATGCTTAGAAATGCATTCACAGCATGCTTACACAAGTATTGGTGTTCGATTTCCATACCCCACTCAGTGGCATAGCTGTCCACATAAATACAAAACTAAAGCTAATTGTAAACAGTGAATGTACATACAGCACACAAACTGCATTCTGTTAAAAAACAAAACCAAAAAAACCCCACAGGTAAATAATCATTGCTTCCTGGTTGTGCAAGACTATAACCTGATTTGACTCAGCCACATCAGAGAATCACATGAACACCTGCAACTGAAGCTGCAGAGGAGGCAGAGGAGGTACTCTACTGCAGAGTATACACACATCTTAACTCTATATAAAGTTTGTCTCTATTAAAGGCTAACTTCCTAAAAGTGTGGGTGAAAGTCTGGAGGAAAAACTTCAGCTATATGTGCAAAAACATGCACTGTATCAACTTTCTGGATTTTCAAAACACCATGGTCATTTAGGATCCATTGTAACAGGTGTAACAATCATTTACAATAAACAGTTGCATAATCAAAGAGCTGGCAGAAAAAAAAAAATCTGTGCACCCATTGGCTCTGCCCTTGAAAAAACATTATGCTGAATTTCAATGGCAGAGCACTAATGTTGACAGCATTTCACTGAAATTACCTGCTATAATAAAGTCAAATAACCGTATTTTCAGCACTATAGCCTTAGTTTACTTTAGCAACTACCTTCACAGCAGTCCAGAACTACCTTGTGCACTTCACTTCATCTGTAAACCACTGAAACTCTAATGTGTCTCAAGTACGAATAGCATCTGTTTCTATACTCCCTGTTGTATTAAGGAAAAACTTCTAAATCAATGACATTTTTTCTTCATCCTTCATGACTCTAGGTTTCTTTCACAAAATCTATTGATGTGCTATTTCAGAGAATTCCTGCAAGAATTGCTTCAGGCTGTAACTCATCCTTCTTAAGATGACTGAAGCTTTAGGATTGCCAGTGGCAAAAAAACCAACAACTGCTTGCAAAATGTGCCCTTAAATTCAAAACAGTGAGTTTTACCCTCCACCCTACAGTGACATCATGAGAGGAGAATTAAAACTCCATCTTCAAAAATACTATTTAACTTCTGACAGAACAGAAAACTGTTCTGTTGATATTACATGACCACAGAGATTAAGTTAATGAGTTTAGGGATATGTAACTAGGTTTCCTCCAGTGATTTTTGATTCCTTGATTTTTCCAAAAGTTTCTTAGATTAGGTTTCCATTACAGGATGAGTGTTCTCATTTCATAAATTGCTGACATGTCAGACAATTACAGATCTCCATGATACTTTCCCATTACCAATACCAAAGGTGTCAATATTTTTCAAGTAATAGATCTCTGTATGCAGTAAAGTAATTCTGACATATGACCAATTTACAACTAGAACTGTCATTGTAATCTTTACAAAATATCAAGAATTAAAAAACAGGATACTCATCCATTCACAAGACAGCATCAAATTCTTAGTTTACCTATTTGAAAGTGTTTATTTCAATTATGAGTTTGCCAGAGGTTTTTGGCCTGTATAGACACTGTGTCTATACAAGTGTGTGTTTTTTTCAGGTTTCTTTTTTTGTAACACCACTTCTTCTAGGACAATGCTCACTCCCTTCTGCCACTTGAACTAGGTTAAATTCCACATTTGTTTCTTCTAGTGCAAAATTATTATAGAAGCAATTAAACTTTCAAAAAGTGCAGATGTCATGGCTGTTCAAGGGCAGATACTTGGTAATTATGGAAAAAGAATAATGAACAATGTCTAAAATTTGTTCTCAGGCCTTCACTGTCCATCTGTGATTATTTCTCTTTACAATTCTACTGACATGAGGCTGCTACTACAATATTACACACACTATTGTACAACTTAAGTGCTCCAGGTTTACATGTCTGCTTTTATTTAGTGTGGAGGTTTGCACAAGGCACAGTTGCATAATTCCTCCTCACCACAGGTATGCAGTTTTTTAAAACTTTATTTTAGAAAAGGAAAATTAGTCAGAGAAGCCAAAACTAACAGTAGGATGTCTGAAACCACACATATGCAAAGTTTATGTTAACCCCCCACTGTAGTGTTTTATGGTTAGTAACAACCTAAAGGCAAGTCAAACAAAACAGAACTGATGTTGTTTCTGTTACCACCCTGCTGTGGAGCTTCCTCTTTACAATTCTTCTAAATCTACCATCACAATACCTACTACTGGTTTTCCCTCCTTTTCTGGTCTTCTGCTGCATAAACAGATGAACTAAACAGGCTTCACTGGATAAACTAGCTTTTCTTACAATACAGAAACTGACAAAGATAGGAACAGAGAAATCAAATGAAATGAAATGACAAAGTTGTTAACACACAGTGGGCTGAATGCCAAGGCATGCATGATTACAATTATCTCAAGAGGGGACACTGGACTTTAAAAGGCATGGCAAACAGGCTTTTACACTTGGCACTATACAAATCACTACTTCAAAATTCTTCTAACATACATTTTAAAAAAGACTATAGAAGTTCTCTAATCACAGAATCACAAAATCATTGAATCATTAAGATTAGAAAAGCTCTCTAAGATCACTGAATTCAATTGTCAATCATGTTCATCATTAAACCATGTTTCCCAGCTTCCACATCCACATCAATTGGATCACTTCCAGGGAGATGTTGATTCCACCATCTCCTTGGAGCAGCCTGTTCCAATATGCTTGACCACCCTTTCATGAAGACAATTTCATGAAGAAATTTTTCCTAATATCCAGTCTAAACTTGCCCTGGTGCCACTTGAGGCCATTTCCTCTTGTCCTATCACTTCTTACCTGGGAGAAGAGACCAATCCCCACCTGGCTACAACCTCCTTTCAGGTAGTTGTAGAGAGCAATAAGGTCTCCCCTGAGCCTCCTCTTCTCCAGGTTAAGTAACTACAGGTCCCCCAGCCACACTCCTCATAAATCTGGTGCTCCAGACTCTTCATCAGCTTCTCTGGACATACTCCAGCACTTCAGTGACTTTCTTGTAGTGAAGGACACAAAACTGAACACAGGATTCAAAATGCAGCCTCCTGAGTAAAGAGGGACACAATCACTGCTCTGGTCCTGCAGGCCACACGATGTTTACAAAGTCCAGGATGCTACAGGCCTTCTTGACCACCTGGGCACACTGCTGGCTCAAGTTCAGCTGGATGTGGACCAGAACCCTCAGGTCCTTTTTCACTGGGCAGCTTTCCAGCCACTAAATCATTTTAGGTATAGCAATTCAAATGGGGGATGGCAACGCTGGGGGAGAAAAATCTACTTTATGTTGATGATTCCTTTAATTAGTGAGATTGCAAATCTTTCCAAGCACTGATCATACAAATGGCTCAAGGTTGGCCAGATGAATACTAGTCTCTCTCTATTTTATTCATCCACATGGGCTTTAGGCAGTGGAGCTGTTTTAGATTTATATCAGAATAATGAAACACAAACCAAAAATCACTGATATCAACATAGAGTTTTAATGTCAAAAGGTCTTCGAATCAAGGAAAGTGAGTAAAGTGCTGCTCAGTACTAAGACACTTTTCACTGTCAGTTCATTGAAAACTGACATAAAAAAGGAAACTTAGAAAAATGAAAAGCATTAATGTCCACTATTACCAAAGAATTTAACAACAAACTGAACCCCCGAAGTATTACACAATATAAAACTCCAATAAAACAAAACAAACAAAAACTATTAAAAAACCCGATCCCACAGTGTGGCAATAACATCTTTTTCACGACAGGTCAAAATTTTTCCACTATCAGAAATATTCTTCTGAAAACCAGCTGTTACTTGATGACCTTTTCGGCTTTCTTCATTCATAAAGTCCTCAATACCTGATGTGGTATTAAGGATTTTAGTCTGGATGTCCTCTCACTGTACATCATGGAAGATTCTGTTCAGTGGACGCAGATCCTGAGTTGATGTCGTGACTGACATTGCACAAACCACAAGGTACATACACTTCTTACTACAACACAGTGAGTAGCAGCAGGATCGTATGCACAGGTGAGTAGTACACAGAAAACAATTTAAGAACACAGTACAAACATGTTCCCTTTTTGCACCTTACATTCTCAGTCATTTCACGTTTGTCTGCTTTAACATTAGCATTGTGTCACACTCGCGTGTGACAAGTATCAAAACACAAGGTGAGACTCCTCCAGTAAGAGCCAGCCACCCAAGTTAACCATATATAGTGCAAACCGCAGGGGCAGGTTTGGCACCACAGGGTTTTTTTTACGGGACACAAATCTCAAATCAGTCATCCCAAACAACCTCTGCTGTGAGCCGACTGCCTGCACTGCTGGTTAGGACCCGATGCAGCTGAGTAGAAACTTCTTCAATAGACAGAGGGCCCCATCCCTTTACCTGGATCCTCCTCTGCGTCAGGGCTGCAGAGGACAAGTCTTGCACAGTAAAGGTGCCCTGTGCCAAGACTCCACCGCCAGCAGGCAGGCGGGGGTGCCTCTCCTGCTTCTTCCACCCCGGCTGCTGGTGGAGGGGCTAAAGACATCCGGAGCAGAGAAAGAAAGGGCCGGTCGGACATGGATCGGGAGGAGATGCTGGCCAGCCCTCCACGCATGGCAGGGCACCGGGAGTCACCCAAATGCGACAGCAAGTGGTCAGGCCTGGGGGGCCGTGCTGGAGGCCGGGGTGTAAAGCGAGGAGCTCACCTCGGCCAGGGTCCCACCGGGCTCGGGTCTCTGCTCTCACCTTCCTCTCTCCACGCCATGGGCGAAAGTACCCCAAACCTCCAGGGCAATCAGCCGCTGCCACCGCACCCTCCGCAGGCACCAGGCGCGTACCCACGGACACTCCACCTCCCCGGGCAACCCGCAGCTTCCCCCGCCCGCACTTACTGAGCGCTGCCACGGTGCCGGCCTCCAGCAACAGGCAGTCCTGGCGGGTGCGCGCCTCCAGCAGGGCGCTCGGCCCCGGCTCCTGCTTCCAGAGCAGCCGCAGCCCTTTGCTCAGAGCCATGGGAGCCGCCGGCCGTGGGGAGGAAGGCGCAGGGGTGCCTCCCTGAGTCACCGGCAGCCCCGCGGGAGCTTCTCCGAGCGCCCGGTCCTGCCTGCCCGTTTCTCCCTCCCAGGGAGGCGGGCAGGGAGGGCGGCCGTGCTCCGCTCCCGCTCCCCTCAGCAGGCCTTCGAGTGCCTCCAGGGCGGGAGCGCCCGGCGGTGAAGGGAGCGGAGTGTTTGCGGCGGCTGCTGCTTCTCGTTGTCCCCGCTGCTGCCTCCTCCTCTTCGGGGAGTCCCCGTCTGCGGTCAGCGGGGCGGGAGCAACTTTTCTCCTTTGCTCTCCGCCTTTCTCTTCCCACCCGCGATTAACTTTCCAGAGTTAACTTTGTCCCTCTGGCACCGCGGCTGCGGCTCCTCCTCCGGCACAGGTACAAGTCGCCGGCGGGGCGCTACCACCCGCCCTGCCCGCGGGGGAGGGGACGAGGAGCGGCCCCAAGCGCGACGGTGTTGCCAATCCGGCGGGGCGCTGTGGGTCCCGGCCCAGCTCTGCCCGGCTATTCCCGGCACGACCCGACCCGGCTCGGCGGCGCCGAGTCCCACCCCCGCGGGGGCGCGTCTGGGCCGCTGCGGCTGCAGCGAAGGTCGCCGTCGAGCCCCCGGCTGCGCGCCGGGCCCGGCAACGCTTCCGACGCCGGCCTTGCTCCCGCGGCTGGCGTGGCAGGCAGAGCCTGCTGCCGCCCGGCTCTGCCCCGGGAGAGGGCCCCACTCCCTCCCGCTTCCTGCGGGGAGCGGCCGTCCGGGCTCCCCGCGCCGGTCCCCGCCCGCAGGTCCCGTCCGGAGCTCCCCTCGGGGCTCCCGGGGGGCACCAACTGTTCGCTGTCCCACGGGCTGTGCACCAGTGTTCCGGTTAAAAGGCACAGCGCATGTTGTAAATTCACTGGTCATTAAAAGGCAGTGTTCCTTCATATAAAAGTGCGTTTTCCTCCGCTCTCCCACCCCCTCCCGGTATTACAGGTCTCCCATTACAATTCCGTGTCTAATCTGTACAGGATGAGCGCTAGTTTTTTTCCGGAGTTCAGCCACAAGGATGGATCGAGGAGGTAGGTGCAGGTACACAAAAGTATTCAGATGAGAGAAAACTCAGTGTAATTTCTAACAGAGAGTGTAGTATATTCATACACCCGTAAAGCAGAATTCCAATTTTTTAACATTGTTCGTTATACCTTACATTTATATGTAGAGAAAACTCCGAAGTTCAAAATGCCCAAACTGCCATCTGTTATTGTTGTCTCACATTTACATTGAGAACATAGGTCACAGCTGTGCTCTGCCAGGTGCAATGTAACATTCCCTGCCCCCTTTGAACCTGATGGAAACAAAATGAAAAGCAAGTGCTGTCTTCCTGTCACTAATTTTAGTTTATGGTGCCTCCTTAAAACAGCATTTTGAAAGGAGAAAAGTGGTGTTTTCATAGGGCTCTCCCCCCCCCAGTCCTAGTTCAAAGTTTGAGTGGTTTAGAGGATGTAAGAATGCAAACTAACCATGCTCGATTTTGAACAGAAAAGCTTTACTTTGTGAATGACAGACTAAGAAATAGTTTGTCTTTGACCTCTTTCCCCATGACCTCTTTCCCTAGAGAAAACTGCTCACTTGGGATGAAACATTTGAAGTATCACTTAATCAAAGCTGCCTCAGGCAGTTATATCACATTATTTTTAAAAAGTTGCATCACGCTCTTATGTATTTAAAAATAACAGCAAGAAAAAACCGCGCTTTTTTCCTTTTGTTTTTTTTTTTTTTTTTTTGTGGGGTATGAGTGTCTTCACTTTTGAGTAATAATTCTTCATTGTCCTCTTTAAACTCCATCATGAGAGTAAAGTTTCACTTAGAGGACACTGGTATGTCACTCTATATTGCCTGTGCTTGTAACTCATTGCTAAGTGTTATCATTAGTGCCTTTCACTGCAAATTCCAAGAACACACAATTTAGGATTGCTAATAAAAAAATTGCTATCAGATTTCTTGGATAAAGTACTAGAGAAAGATCTGTTAGATATTTTTCAGCACCTCAGTTAATTATGAGGAAATCAGGATATGAGAGGAAAACTCAGATGAAGGTGGAAAGCTGTAAACCTTAAGCAAGGGTGTATAACAAAGCACTGCATCCACAGGTGATTCTGTGATTGTGTCCTTTGTAATCTCTTACAAAGCTGATCTCTCCAGTGTGTTCTGGTTCAAAAACATCCACAGCATGGCAAGATGCATTTTTAAAGGTGTGATGTCGTGGTTGCTAAAGGAGGAGAAAGTCAGTTAATTAGACTTTGTGTCACAGATCAGTTACCTTAAACACACAAGCCTCAGAAAGCATTGAAAAAACTATCAGAAAATGGTTAGAAGGAGTGGTGAATAAAGCCATTCAATTTACAAACCTCCTTCACACAGAATGGCATCCAAAGTAAGGGCTCACATAAGAACCTTGCTTTATATATTAGGAGTGTGTGTAAAGGTTTCCTTTTGATACAATTTTTTCATCTAACCAAACTGTGTTTCAGTGCATGGAAGTCCATTTTTCAGGGAATATGTTGAGATTGATAGATCATTTTTTAGGTAACATTTGGAGTTGAGCTGTCTTACCCTGGAGCTTATGTATGTGAGTATCATGGAAATGGACTCATTACTCTAGTCATTTGAGGAGTTCCTCCGGTAAACCCTTCCACAGCACCTGTGGCCATATGCCCTTATTAACTCCTCAGCAACTTTTCATCCTTCTTTCTATGTGGATTTTTCCTTTCTTTTGATCTTTTGCCTTGATAGCTTCATCATACTAGTTTCTTTGCCTCTCTTCACATCTTTGGTTCTTTATTACTCTTTCTACCTCTGAGCAGCCACAGGTATTTTGCATTGCATTCTGAATGTTCCTACAGGTAAAAAGTGGGAGATGATTCTCTACTCCACTGCCTTCTGCTGAAAGGAGCAAAAGGTCAGTGGGCTATCACTGCTATTCTACATGCACAGAATAGTAGGAGTATTTTGGAAGGTTAAATATCTCTTAGCAACAGCAGTGTTCTTTTGCTTACCTTTTATCTTTCCAACTCCTTTTCCAGCTCCTGTCTTTAGAGAGGCAAGGAGATCCTTCTCTCTCCATATCAGAAGGGGAGGAATCCTTAAGATCTCATGTTTGCTGATTGCAGAATGATGTGAAATGCAGTTCAAACAAAATTGCAGCAGTGGTATGTTAAGGGGACAGCCTCCACAGTAGGACGATACAGCCTTCAGCTACTAAATGAAATTTAATTCCTGTTGTTTAGTATCCTGTGACATAAATTGTGTTCAAGACAATGTCTACACTGTGTTTATACAGATTTTTAAGCACAGTCACTTGCCACCATTAGAAATTAAGATGGTACCTCAGCTGTAGAAATCACCTCAGTGTAATTTCTGAACAATTCTATCTTCTTCAAAGTCATACCTCTTGGTTTGCATTTCCAATCCCTTCCCCTACCCAGCCCCTTGTTTATCTCTGAAGCATGCTATGCACTGTAGTGATTCCTGCTTCTGGGTTTTCATGGTAATGGATCTTTTCAGGGTCCAGATACCTGCCTCACTGCAAAGGAGTTCTGCATGCTGATTCTGGAGATGGCATTGTATGTTTGCCTGGAGGCCATCAGAAAAGGAACAACAGGGGTGTTGCAAAACTAACTTTAGTGGAACTGGAGAGAGCAGGGAATATTTGGCTTACTTGCCTGTTATCTGTCTGGAAGAGCTGTGTGAACCTCATATCTTAGACTTTGGGGCATAGAATGGGTGAGTGTCCCTGTAGAATTACTTGTCTATCTTTATGTACTATTGAGCGAACTTTGCAGTCTGGGGCTCTACAAAAACCTTTGGTGATACCCAGTAGAAACAAACAAAATATACTTCTCTGTGTCCAGTATTCTGCTGCTGGAATAAGTGGGGTTTTTTTTAAGATCTGAGATTATAAATTTATTTATGACACCATTTCCTGGAGACTTCTGGCCACTGGCCTCAGTGGTCACAAATTCCTCAGGAAATTCCACAAGGTCATTGAAAACAGTTTGGCTTTTGCCTTTTATGAGAAACTTTTGACTTCAGCAAGTACAGAAGAAATAAAGGAAATATCTCAGCATAGTTTTTCCGGCACATGACATTCAAAACAACTGTTAACTGCTACTAATATGCAAAAGCTTTAATTGTTTTCACATTTTCTAGTTAAATAATTAGAATAAATTTTATTTAAAGCTGAATTTGACACAGAGGAGCATTTACAACACTTGTAGTCTAAAGTGTTCAAAATGTTGCTCTGAAAGTAGCTGTGGGTTATTAATGCCACCTCTTACGCTGTCAGTGAAACTGAGAGAACAGCTTTCATTTCTAGTTGGTTACACTTCTCTTGACCTAGTAAAGAAATCCGTGTGCAAAAGACATCTGGTAATTTGTTACAGAGACAGTCTGATATACTTTGAACTAGGTCACTGTTTCTCAACAAAATTTCAACAAAACTGTATTTCCTAAAAAATAACTCTGAAGAGCATGAGAAGAAAGAGCAATAAATTAGTATGTTTTGTTCGTGTGTTTACACTTTGAGAAAGATCAATTTAACTTGTCATGAGTGTAAAAGAATTAATGAAGACATTTTCTTTGCTTCAGTCAGTGACAATAATTTAAATTTTCTACTCCTGTTTACAGCCTTTCCTGATAAGCTCCCCTTATTCCTTGCCCCTGAGATTTGTGATCCTTACAACAGGAAAAAAACCAAAACACCACAAACTTTTAACACTAATAATTCTGTATCATATTACCCTTTAACCAATTATTTGGAAGGGACAGGTGTGGGTTAATAAAGCAGACCTGAGCTTCTGGTTCAGCAGGACACTAAAACTTATGCCTCACTCTAACTATATCAGTAGCCTAAATCTCATAGCTCCTTGGTTGAGTGACTTCTCAAATGAATAAACAATGCAGGTTCTGGTGCTAAAGGTGGTTGGACTGGAAGCAAACTAAATTTAGATTCAGCTTATGTCAGGACCTATCTGGCTGCAGGCTGTAGCTCCAGATTGACAGGAGATTGGGCTGTGAATTCAGGCTCTGAAGATGTACCAGAAGTGGCTGAGAGATGCTCTGGTAGAGTGCTAACAGTTTTAGAAATGCTGCTAATGGAAAACTGTGTTTGAAGTGTTGCTGGGAGGTCACTGGAATTTCTCACCTCCCGTTCCACTTGTATTTTAACTCTGTGTGTGCTAAATGAAAGAGATCTCTCTCTAGAGGCAGTTTGACTGCATTCACAGACACTAGGCTTTTCTTATTAAAAGACTATTTTCAGTAACAGCAGCTGTTTTAAAGCTTAACATTCTTCATCCCCAAACTATGTGCAGATGAGCGGCATTAGTCAGATGGTGTTTATTTAGGCAGTAGTAGTGACCAGACAACCAGATAAAATTTTTATTCTTTCTTCCAGACTGACATGCTAATGATTAGTCGTAGGTATCCCTCTCTGATGTTCAAAGGACTGGGGAAGCCACTAAGTTTTCCACTCCTTCTTGCCTCATTTTCTGGAACTCCTGACAGGAAAATCAAAATGCTTTATAAAGTAGGAAATCTGAATTTAAAGCAAGTTTCTTTAAATATCTGCACAGGAAGAGCTGCAGCATGTATGTTGGCTGTTTTTATCAGTGAGCATGTACCTCTTTTGTCATCTTAAGAATTGTACACACCTCTGTTGGACATCAACAGTAAAAGTGAAGTTTAGTGTTTACCCCACATCAAAGGATACAGTTTTGAAGAGGCTATGAAGAGAACTCCAGAAAGTCGCAATCCCAGATTGCCTGTTATGGCATTTCACTATCATTGCCATCATTGTCACAGACAGAGTACTGGAAGAGATTGTCTGAAACGAAGTGATTTCTACCTTCATTCTTAAATAATAAGTGAAATATTCTGTTGATGCTCCTTCTGTGTAAGAAGGAAGAACAGAGTTTTCTTGGTTGTTCAGAATCTGTAATTTTCATTGTCTGTTGAGATGTTATAACTAGTCAAGCAGAAACGGATGAATGCAAGAGTGGACAATGCAAGAACACAACAGAAAGCTGGTTATGATACAGAAGATGGACCTGAAAGCTAAATAATTGGAAGGAATACAAACCACCTTTGTATTTTTTAACCAGATAGTACAAAATCAGAAAATTAGAGGAGAAAATGCAGTCAGGCAAGTGTCAGCAGTTTCATATATATATGGATAATTTTCATGGTGCAGTACTTTTAATTTATTGAGGAAAATCATAGCTTCTGATCCCTTTTGCTATGATTAATTTACAAATTAATTCTGGTAACACAAAAGTCTTTAGTTATTTTATCCTGTTGGGTAATACAGACAGAAGTGTTTCAGAATCAAGAAGCATATGGAGTGGTTGAGACCTATAACAAGGCATTTAAAAATGAAGGATGGGAAGAGAGGGCAAGGAGAATGGCATTTCCATGCTCAATTCATACCTTTAATTTATGTTAATATATATAAAGCTTATTAAATTATAGTCTGCCCTCATTGTGATCAAACATTGAAGAGAGAACATCTTTTATGACGTTTCAGTGTGTAAGCATTAGTGGGAGTTGATTGAGCGTAGCAGGACATGTTACCTGAGTTTATTTTCAGTACTGGCTATTTACAATTGTAGTATATATACAGGATTTTGTTAGTTAGATGAGAGTATGTTCCATGTTCACAGAAATATATATATAAAAAAAAGAAGGCTGATATTTTAAAGTAGTCTCACGTTCCAGTTCTGTTTTTTTGTTTGTTTGTTTCATACATAACAGAAAGCTAAAGCAAACTGAAGATTTTTTTGTGTGTGCATAAATGAAAGTTGGACACAACCCATCCATGTAAAAGTTTGAGATATATTCAAGTATTTGAACAAAAAAAAAAAAAAAAAAAGGCGGGGGTTAAAAATAGTTTCCTATTTGGAGAGCACCACTTTTTCACAATCATGCCATCAATGGATTTTTAGAAGCTAAGTGCTTACCTTCCGAAACATGAATTTGTCAAAAAGCACATTAAATCAATTCTTTCCAAAAGGAGAAAAATAACTAGCTTCAGAGAACACAAGGGACAAGTCTATTGCTCTTGTTTGTCACTTATTTCATCTTGTGAAAATGAATATATTATCAATATTTTACTGTTTCATACTTTTCTTCAGAAGGATCTTGTAGGTCTTTAAAACTGCTTAAACACAGTGTGTGGCAGCAGCAATCTATGGAACACAACAGTTATTTAGCCACCAGTACCACCACCTTACAACTACTGTGAAAAGAAGCCTTGTATCTCTCTATGGAGTAGGTTAATTTCTCCTAAATCTTAAATATAATCCAGAACCCAGTTCTTACATAAAAATTCAATGGGAAACATTCTCCAAGTATAAGGTTCAGGATTGGTTTTCTGTATCTTTCTTAAGATACAGATTTTCTAGCTAATGCCTTTGATAACAGACTACTGGTTGTATGGCAGATACTAACTCACACAGAGAAAAAGCCATGTATTCAGTCACTGTCTAAAAATAACACAAAATTTCTTGAACACATAGATTTGCTCTTCTATGATTGTATGTTCAAAATTGTTTCCATTTTAGTTGTTTGCTGTACAGCATATGTGGTACTTTTAAATTGAAGTTAGGCTTCTTTCATTTAATTTTATGAACAGATGCTTTGTGGTATTATGTCTCCTCATGCTTTAGAAAGCCCTGCCCATTGTTTTTCAGAATTAGGAGGGGTTCCAGACCAAAGAGCAAGGGGAGCAAGAGATGCTGTAATAACGCATTCCCATAAAGGAAGGAGAAGAGACTTGCCTACCTGGAAGAATTGGGGTTTGGGATCTTTTCAGCTGCTTTTGGTGAAGTCTGAAAAATCTTGCAGAAATATCATTGGGTGATAAATCTCTGGTGTTCCTCTCCTTCTCAGCAGTTTTATGACAAGGTAACTTAGACGGAGTAGTTTGAAAAGACAGTGAATATGAACTAGTTCAAATCAGAATAGTTAATGGAGTTCCTGAGTACACCACCAGCCATGAACTGGAAAAGGTCAAAGAAAAACTAAAACAGTAAAATAGAGCAAACTGGATAAGGAGTCAAGCTATTTCACAGCCCCATTTATGGTGAAGGCAGAGTGAATAACATATGCTTTTCTTGAAAGGAAAGGAGGCCCGTAGAATGAGGCGTTATCTCTGTCAGTGCTGGTCTAAAAGGGTAGCTGACAAAGCACAGTGTGTGAATGAGTGGGACAGACCAGAAAAGAGCTCAGGGAATACCATGGTTTGAAGTTATTTGAACAACTATTTTGCTTCACAAAAACAAGATTTTGCATTGCTTGTACAAAAAGAATCACCTGTACTTGTAAGTCATGCCACATTCCCTATTAACATATAAACCATTATGGGAGTTTGAGGTTGGCTAAGAACAATAAATTCCCACCCCAGGGTGCAGGTGGCTTAGATTTCACTGTTCCTGTAGCTGTCATGCAATCCCTGTTAGCCTGGGGATTGGTCATTGCACACATAGCAAAAATGATTATTCCTCATAGCTGAGTAGGCTAGTCCAGGGCTTGCTGACCCAGCTGATTGAAAATTGCAGGAATTAGAGCTAAACTCATTTGCAGGCTACTATCCTTTTTCTTGTTCCAAATATGTGTGTGTGTGTGTGCACCTTGAAAATTAACCGGGATGAAAGGTAGGTGATAAACTATTTTTTCCTGTAGTCCACACTCTATTCTTAGGTCATTTCCTCGATTTTGGTACCAGCCACCATTACAGGCACTCCAGGAGTACCAGCGACCTGGGAAGGCTGGTGTGTGTTGGAAGGGGTTAGCACAAAGTGTGAATGAGTCAAAGTGATCTCAGCAACTTGGTAAAGTGTGTGTGTGGGGAGTGGGGTAGAATACGTTGGAGTGAAAAGACATCTTGTGGGTGTGGCTGGAAAAGCTCAGCAAAGCTGTGGGTTTGGGGGGAAGCCAGTTCCTGGCGTGTGAGAATTACTCTGCCATGTAAAACTAACTTTGGAGGGCAGGGGAAGCTAGAGCATGACAACAGTACTCTTGTCAACCCTCTGAAGACAGAAGTAACAGCCCTTTTTCTGTCACACAGTAGTCCACTACTGTTCACCTTTGTGCAATGTCTGTTTGCTGCTGGTTTTTTTAGCTCTACTTCAGTAGCTCTTTGGACTGCCTTCCTTGCTGCCCTCATCACCAGCTTTATTTTCCTTATTGTCCCATTACCATTCCTCTTTGTTGTCCCTTTTCCCTGCTTCATTCTCTGATGGTTTTTGCCCGATTTCTCCACTGATGGTTGAATTCTGTTATTAGTGACCCTAATACATTGAGAGAGTTACTGCAGTTGCTTCCCCTGTCCCTTCCTGCATTGGTCTTACAGCTATCTTGAATAATATTCCCTGCATATTTTGGTAGGAGTTCAATGGAATTCTCCCATTACTTCTTCCAGAAATTTGAAATTGACTTCATCTGGTCCTAGAGATTTACTGCAAACTATGTGGAAGGGCCAGAACTGGTGCAGATCCTTTCCACATGAAAGCACTGATGCACAGATTTTATAGGATGCCTGAATAAAATCAGAGATGCTCTGTGAGCTTAAAAATGCCTCTGAGAAGACAGATATACTGAACTGTTCAGTCTTAGAAGCTGCTGCTCAGAAGATCCTGTCCTTATACAGGAACAGAAGTCCTGGATGGGCTAGGATACAACATATTGCAGAGAAACTTTTATAAAATTACTACTTTTAAGCAGCCTCCTGCCTTAAGAGGCAGATCTATGCACATTTATTAGATTACTGTTTTTGTATGTTTATCTGCACTTGAACTGTTGCCTAATGCTGGCTATTGAGTTTAACTTAGTGGCGGCTGGAGTCCCATAGAAGGAGAATCTGAGGTATCCTAAGGCAGATTTCTCAGACCATTTACTCATTGTGTCAGGGGCCAGCTACACCCCCTCTCTGCCTTCAGGGCCACCAGCTGTCTAGCACAGCCTCTTTGACAAAGCACAGAGCAGAACCAATATATATCTCAGACCTTAGCTGGCTCCACACAGGGCCAGCTGAGATGTTATTGCATCCTGGGGTTGAGGGGGAACCAGACAGTGACAGCGCACATCTGTCTTGTCTTTCTCCATGCTGCAGAAGAGTTATCACCAGACCTGTGTGCCACACACACACCTGGGCCCGACCAGGGTTCAGCGGTGGAACTGAGCCGATTACTGCCCTCTGGCTGCACAGCAGTGGAGCCTATGTGCAGCTGCAAGTGTCTGCTCAAGCTCCCTTGCAACCACCCAACACGATGTTTACTTCTTGGTTGGGTGGTTTTTGTTTTTTTTTCCCCTGTGACACACAATCCCCTTCAGGAAGGGCTTTTTTATTTAAAAAGGACTTAAAACTACTAGTAATTTTTTTTAGATATTAACACTAGATAATTACAATATAAACTAGCAGTTCGCTCAGAAGGAAGCTGTGCCAGACAGCACCTACCAACAGTTTTTATGAACACAACTCTCGTTTTAGGACCACACCCTGAAAACACTACAGTCCCTCTGAGTTGCCCTTTTCCAGTGCACCTTTGAATAGATCCCAACTTCTGCAGACATCCTATAGACTTTCATGGTATAGCAGTCTTTGGATAGCAACATCCTCTTACTGATTGTGAATTTGGTTTAAATTTTGGAAGACTTGCATAAACACTTGTATTGTGGGTTTGTTTGTGGGGGTTTTTTTTGCTTGTTTTTTCCTTTCTGCCAAGCATTAAGACTGTGTTCATAAGCAGCAGATAGACTGGCACTAGTTGTTACCCAGTAAAGTTTATCTCTTGCTGAGCAAGCATTAAAATGTTCATAGTAGGGAAAGAAGTGTGCCAGACATACCTTCTTCCCAAAGGTTTGTAAAATAGTCCTTGCTTTAAATTTGGTAAACGCAATTTGTAAACAGGTAGAAAAGCATCACTGCTTAAACAGGGAAGACAAATGAAGAGTTTTCTTACTTCTCAGCTTTCTCTGCTGGCGTAACTAGTCCTGAGCAGTGCAGTCCATGTGAGTGCAATCAGATGGGAGCCTTCTGGGGCATTGCATTAAGCTCAGCAAATCCATCCTAGCAGCAAGAAGCCTGTTTTTGTTTTGCTACTATATTGCAACAGAAGTTTAACTTTTCACTTCTCTCCAGCTGTTGAGTTTTTAAACAAAATCTTTACTGAGCTTCAAAATAGTCCTCAACCAGTCAGGAACTAGTCAACAATTAGAAAAATGTCCCTCACCCCTCTGTGGCCCTCATTTTGAGGCACCTTCCTCTTTGTCAAGAGGGGAATCATTGTATTATTGGATGCATCAAACTTGACAAGACTATGTGTCTGGCTCGGAAAGAATTTGATTAAAATTAATAATAGATAGATAAATGAACATTGGATAAACAGTGTCACTCTTTTGTTTGGGCTTTGTTTCCAACATGTCATTGGACTTCACAGTGGCAAGCTTAAAAAAACCCCAACCAACCAACCAACAAGATTGGATTCTCATATAAGGATTTTAAGGGGATTTAAGAAACGCCAGTACATATTTCAGATTCATAGTACAGTTTTGAGTGCTGGTAGTATTGTAAGGGGGTGCCACCCTAGCCAAAGCCCTCAAGACAGTCTTACAGAATGTAAAGAACGTAGTAGCAATGACCTAGCAGGAGATGCAGGGTCTCAGAGATGCCAAAAAAGTGAATTTAATGCAATTTATGTTAGGAGTGCAATAAATTTTTATGGGTCCAGAAAGGTTTAGACAAGCAGGCAATGCACAAGGAACAAGGAGATATTCTTCTCCCAAATGTAAAGCAGAAAAATAAACATAATAAAGCAATGCATTTAAATTAATCTTTTCATTCAATAGGATTAAGAGATTCATTTCTATCTAGATTTGCAAATATTACAAAGAGTTTGTGTTTGTTAAGATGTGACTGAAATGGTAGTATTATTTACTAATTATTTTAACATGATTATTGTTTTAAGTAATTCATAGTCCTAGAAACTGCTACCACTCCTGTATACTAAGGGCTATAGAGTACAAAAGCTAGTACCTTAAGAAACTTAACCCAGTTATCTTCATGTAATAACAGATCTGAATGAAGCTTGGTAAATATTTAGCTTCTCCTCTGGAAGTACTGTTATATTTAGCATCCAGTTTCATCCACAACTGTCACTTTTTATTTGAACAGACTGATTTTCTTCAGCTATTGTTACTGTTTACAAACAGTCACAAATAAAAAGCTTGACTCTCAATTCATTACTGCCCTGTTTTCAATCTCTTTATCCTCTCCTTTGGTACAGAAAGGAGGAGACTATGCTTTTCACCATCCCCATTCTGTAAACTGTTGTCTGCTGTCCCACTATTTTTGTATCTCCTGTAGGTGACCAAATTCATTAGTCATTGAGGAATCATATAGATGGAGGTGAATGTGAGTGGATGCTCTGATGAGCAATTTAATAGGTACATCTTGGATGTATCAGAAACTTGACAATTGCTCATTGTCAGGAGCTCTGGAGTTAGGCATCAGCTGAAGGGGCTGGTGGGGAAGGCCCAAAGGATGAGAAGGAAGCAGGTAGGAATTATTAGGATAGTCATTTTGAATTTAGGTAAATTTAAGCATCAAATCCTTTCCTCAGAATTAGCAGTTGTGTTCCATTCTCAGTCCTCCTACCTTCTTGGCATGTGACAATTAATTTGTCCCTCAGTTTCTTTATCAGTGAGATAGAGAAAAATCACACATCTTGGTAAAGGCATCTGACAGTAAAAGGTAAAAATACATGTCTACCCTTCCATTCCCACACTAACATTTTCTGCAAGGAAGCCTATAGGAAAAATTAAATTCCAAGCAGGTTAATTTACTGAAACTAGTAACTGGAGAGCTCACCTGGTACTTGCTTGCATATTGCTTCAGGAAGAAGTCTGAAGAAACAGAGCAAAATGCTGAAATGTCAGACAGCAGCATGCTCCCTTGGCCAGACACCTCATTTAGCTGTTTCAGTCCCAGGGCACTTGACCTGTTTTTTTTAGATGATGTGCAGTGCTCTTCTTTCCCAACTGGGGTCATGTTTACATGACACAGCCTTTATGTCAGTGGCCCCTTCATGGGAGTGTGCAGCTGATCAACTCCACAATACTGGAGCATCAGGACTAATCTTTCACTGGCTCTAAGCTCACCCTTTCTAGGGGTTACAGTAGAAGGCCCTAAAGTGTAGTTATTTCTGGCAGGGGCCCAACAGATAAACAGATCAACTGCTGCCACTTCTCTCATTGCTTCTGACATTTGGGCAAATCTTTTTCAGGAAACCCTGAAGAGGAATTCAAGGGAGACCCTTACCTTTTTTTTTTAAGTCCATCTCTCCAGTCTCACTGAGTTTCCCTGCCTTTCTGAACTCTTCAGGGAATGCCCTTGCACCACCCTAGGAGAGCCTTTTCCAAGCTGGCCCACAACACGTGCTCTCTTCTGTATCACTCCTCCTTTCTCAGCTCTGTTAGGTGGTTCAAAGGACCTGCCTGATTACTGACACACTTGGCAGATCGGTTTTTCAGTTTGACACCTTTCTTCACAGACTTGCCAGGCCCCAGGGACTGGCTCAGCAATCTTAAGTAGCACAGACACTGAACATTCCTACATGCACATGCGTACACGTACATCACCTGTCCCCTATAACTTGCACTTGGGGAGTGCCTTTGAGGACAGGTTAATAACTAAGGTCAAATAACTAAGATACAATTCAAAAGAAACCAAACCACTTAATACTGGTTTTTAGAAAGACTCCACAATTCCTGTGTATTTTCTGTTATTTTTATATTCCTACTCTGTCATTATTCTGCTGAGATAATCTCTAATGAGCCTCTTGGAGCTAGCAACTTAGTAACACCTTTAAAATTACATATTTTTTAGGAAAACTATTCCTTGGAATAACACTTCATAAAAATATTTGGGTTTTTTGGGAGTAACATTTCACAAGATTATAAAGAAATAGTGAAGAGTAACAATTTTAGACATCGATCTACAGAGATTTAATTGGAATAGAAGGCAATGTGAATTGAAAGTGACCTTGAATTGACAAATGTATGCTAAGACAAATTAAGTTTATTAACAAATACTTAAAAAAAAATGAATAGTCTTTAAAGATGCTAGGTACAAAAGGAAAACTAAGGGTAGCAAAGGTCTGCTGTTAACAGAAAATAGTATGATATGCCACCTTGCTTTGGTCCTGACAGAAAAATGTGATATACAAAAAATGTATTTTAAGAGGAGAATACCACCACAGCTTAGAATAAGGGAAGAACAGTGTGTAGTGAACATGAGAAAGCTGGCTTCAGATTGACAGGACCAGTTCAAGGAAACTAATCAATCTATCATGAAGGACATAGTTTTTAACTCTGTAGATGAGAAGAACCTAGAAAGCTCAGCAGGAAGGTGGTAGAAATAGTAGCTAGAATCTGAAGGAAGGCAAAAAAATTAAGATAGTTTAAGAAAATCTGATCACTTAGGAAAGATTAAAAGGCCCAGAAGACTAAAAATAGGCAAACATATTTTTTAACTTTATAAAACAAGGAAATTCAGTCAGTTTAAATTCAGTATCCCAGAGATACTGCAAAGATCCCAAGGTCACAACTCATGTGCAACGAG
>VYZS01015672.1:0-11038 GCA_013400695.1 Neodrepanis coruscans
AGCGCTGAGGGAGGGGGGAGCCCGCTGGGCCTCGCGCGGGGTGGCGCCGGTGAAGGGCCCGCGGCCTGGCCCCCGCCCCCACCCCCCTCCTCCTCTCAGGAGAGGGGCTGGGGCTCTGCAGCCCTGAGCGGGGTGTGGGTCGGATTTGGATTCCCGAGGGATCCCGGCGGTGTGAGGGGCTCTGTGGCGGTGCTCCCCGGGGGGGTGATTTGGGAGCGGAGCCGGCGCGGGCGGTGCTGCCGAAATCGGGGCTTTTCCAATGGGCGGGAGCGGGTTTGGCGGGGGGGGGTTGTAGCCCGGCCTGGCAGCAACCCCTTGAGGGGGAGTGCTGTGGGGAGGGGGGTTTAAAATCCATTTCTGAGGCGTCCAGGTGCCCGTGCTCCACATTTGCAGAAGCACAGCGGGGACACGGAGTCCCGCCCCGCCGCCGAGCTGTGACAGGTCTGACACCGCGGCCACGTGTTCAGAAAGTATTTTAGTAACCGCAGCCAGGAATCGTCAGTTTCTGTGCTGAGCTCCTGATTCTTCCCATGTGTGGGGACAACGTTTCCCGGTTCCCGAGCCTTCCCTCTGTGTGAAGTGTGTTCTGAGTGTTTGTCTGCTGGGTTTGACCTCTGGAATTGATAAAAAAATTGATGCTTCCCCTCTCCAGCCCCAGATTTTTTTATCTCTTGGCAGTTCTGGGGTGGAGCTCCACCTTTCTCTTACTTTGGCTAAATTTTTACTGGGGGATATCCCACACCAGCATTAAACCTGCAAGGTGCAGGTACAAACCAGGTGGAAGAAGGTTTTTTGTACACCTGTGGCTGAGCTGGAGAACTTTGTACCACGAGGTTTTGGGGATCCAGAAGGCTCAGGAGGGAGAGTGGTTGTTTTTATGGGATGAGCCAGGTGGACATTCTGTGTAAATCCACAGCAGAGGAAGGACATGAACTTGTTGGAGAGAGTCCAGAGGACTCTCAACCCAGATGATCAGAGGGCTGGAGCAGCTCTGCTGGGAGGAGAGGCTGGAGAATTGGGATTGTTTAGTCTGGAAAAGAGAAGCTTTGGGGTGACCTAATTGTGGCTTTCCAGTGCCTGGAGGAGCTACAGGAGAGATGGAGAGAGACCATTTACAGGGGCCAGGAGTGACAGGATGAGGGAGGATGGATTCAAACTGACACAGGGCAGGGAGAGATGGGATATTGGGAAGGAATTCTCCCCTGTGAGGGCACAGGGTGCCCAGAGAAGCTGTGGCTGCCCCATCCCTGGAAGTGTCCAAGGCCAGGTTACTGCTGTGTTCATAACTTACAACAAATAGAATAACGTTGCAGTTTTAATTACGAGAAGTAAATTTAAAAAGAGGTTTTTAAATCATTTTGCTGCAGGTACTTTGGTGTGACTTTAATGTCTACTTCAAAAAAAGTGCTTGTGAGCAGACCTGGGTGGTGGGTGGGGCTTGGGGAGCAGCAAGGAACAGGTTCTGGTGTGTTCTATATAAAAAAAAATGTGGTGTGTTGAAAACTAGTGCCTGTTTTATTAAAGAAAATTAAATCCTGGGCTGAACCTACTATTTCCTGAGGTGTGGGAATGGGGAATGTGTTGAGTGTTCTCAAATTAAGAGTTTGGCAACGATGCTTTTTGTATTTCAGGGCAAATGACCCAGCTTTGTGAACTGATCAATAAAAGTGGAGAGCTGCTGGCAAAGAACCTTTCCCATCTGGACACAGTGCTTGGTGCCCTGGATGTGCAGGAACACTCCTTAGGGGTTCTTGCTGTCTTGTAAGTGTTGTGTGCTTTGAATTTAAAATATCTCAGTGTTAAAACTCCAGGCCATGTGCTGAATTACCAACAAATGTTCTTCTTGTGCACATAAAGGTTTTCAGTCTGCATCTCTTACAGTGTGGTGGTTGGTTTCCTTTGGTGATGCACATTTTAATAATCAAAATACCAAAGGCCATTTGTATTTTCAGAAGGAAAAGAAAGTGTGGAGCTTTCAAATGCCAGTGGTACTTATTGGCATTACCCTGCCCATGGTTGGAACAAGGTGATATTTAAGGTCCCTTCCAACCCAAACCATTCTTTGGTTCTGTGAGAAGTATTTTTCCATATTTGTTCAGCAAAAAGTTACAAATTTAGCTGTTAAAACTTGATTTTCAGGGCATTGGTGTGCTGAACTGTAAAGATGTGTTTTATCATAGTTCTGGGTGTTTGTCTCTAGGCAGCACTGAGGCTCTTGCTGCTGTCTGTTGTTTAAGATAATACTTGAATTTCCTGAGGTGAGGGAAAGATATTTGTGCCAGTGAAGTATCTGCAGCTTCAACTATTACTTTAAAATCATCTTTTTAAGGGGAAAGATCAGAATTCAACAGCGAGTGGAAAGGTGTTTTGCAGCTCCTGGGGAAATCTTTGGATTTGTTTCCAAGCAGCTACATGCAGAGAGACTTAGCAATGAAGATGCAGCTTTTTTTCTGACCCTCTGGACATTTAAGTGCTAAACCTTGGTTTGTTTGTTCCAGGTTTGTGAAGTTTTCAATGCCCAGCATCCCTGACTTCGAAACGTTATTCTCACAGGTGCAGCTTTTCATCAGCACTTGCAATGGAGAACACATCAGATATGCAACAGACACTTGTAAGTTCAGCTTAGTTTCAGTCTTCATGTAGTTTTTGGGGGGTTTGGTGTTACTGATTTTTCACTGTGGTGTTTTTTTTTGTTTGTTTTTCACTGTGTTTAGTTGCTGGCCTGTGCCACCAGTTAACAAATGCCCTTGTGGAGAGAAAACAGGTGAGCAAGTACCATCTATTACAAATAAGCTGCTCCACATCCAAGGCTTGGAGGGAACATTGCCAGTCCCTTGCTCACTCCATTAGATTGGCCACTAATTTCACATTCAGGAGTTTTGTGCAGCTCCTTAGTTTTTAAGTCTGCTGACAGGTAATGAGCCAGATCCAAGATTTTAGGATTTCTTTATGGAAAATACAAGGAAGATAAATTTTCTGGGAGCAGAATCCCTTGAAAACAGGCTCTGTCACACAAACTGTGGAATCTGTAATACTCAGGATGTTCTTCAGTTGATGTGTGCACAAGTAGGAGAGAAATGCAAAAATTACCACTGATGAGTCAGTGATACCAGTTTCAGTGTTTTTCTCACTGGTGTTATATGATGGTCTTAATGAAATGCCTTAAAATGCACAGGAAACTTGATTAAGAGAGACTTGACCAGTGGTTTTGTTGCTAAGAGACTTTTCCAGGCCACTCTTATGAAGTGTGGCCTGAGATAGAAGTGGAGATCAGGTCTGATTAAGTGGAGCTGTTGCTGTTTGGTGGGAATTTAGAAGGAGTCACAGAAGGTTTTCCTACTGATCCAGATCCCTGTGTTCCTGGTGAAGTTGGCTTTGTGAAGCAGAATTGATAACTTTATCAGGAGAAGTTGTATGGCCAAGTTTTAATTTTATTTTCTGAGAGACTGCAATATCCTACAAAAAAAAGGGAACCTGGAGTGAACTATTACCTAATGGAACCTGTCAATTAGTGTTATTTTTCATTTGTAAGTGTCAACATAAGATCCAATGTGCTGCCATCTATGAGAAATTATCTGAAAGAGATGTAATTTCTGACAGCCCCTGCGAGGAATTAGCATTCTCAGACAAGCCATAGACAAGATGCAGATGAACACAAACCAGCTGACCTCAATACATGCAGATCTCTGCCAGGTAAGGGGAGCACAAGGGCTTTTTGTGACAGTAAAAACTTAAAATTTGGGGTTTTGAGGAAATGCATGGTCACATATTGCAATGTAAAAATGGCTTTTCAGCTTTTTTGTTGGTTTTGGGTTGGTTTTTTCAGTAGTAAATAATGTGATATAACAAAATCTGAAACACAGATTAATTATTAATTTTAAATGTTCAGTGCAAGTCCCCAGATCTTTGGGTTTGTTGATGGCTTTGGAAGTCATTTGCCATCCCTTCTGTGTGGGGTGAAAGTCACACAGAGCTTATCTTGGGCAATATCAGTGTAATGCCCAGTTATTGTCTGCTCCAGTCTGACAAAAGACATGTTTGTCTCCGTGTCTGTGGCCTGGATTTGCACTTCTGTCTCATTCTTGGCTCCTGGGATTTGGGGTTGGACAGGAATGTCCACAGCAATACTCAGTGCTGCCAGCACAGTAGTTTGGCAGCCCTGGAGCTTCAAGCAGAGTTTAATTTCTTTAGGAGTCAGAAATTGTAACAGTTCATAATCCGTGTTAAGGGTTTTCAACCATGATACAATAAATAATCCGTGTTACAGCTCTACTGATACACTGTCTTTCCCCTTGTAGAGGAGTGATATTTATGAAATCCTACCAATTAACCTAGTTTCAACTTCTTCCTCGTGGAAACTGGAATGGAAGTGGCTAATTTTTGAAAACCTGGTTTGTTTTTCTTGTAGCTCTGTTTGTTAGCAAAATGCTTTAAACCTGCCCTCCCGTACCTAGACGTGGACATGATGGATATTTGTAAAGAGAATGGGGCATATGATGCAAAGCACTTTTTATGTTACTACTACTATGGTGGGATGATATACACTGGGCTAAAGAACTTTGAAAGAGCACTCTACTTTTATGAACAGGTAACTCCAAATGAAGTAAGTAAGTCTTGAGGTGTGATTTCAGTGGAAAGGCAAAGGCAGAGGTGTGATAGAGGTGCTGTGTTCTCTCAGCACTGAGTTGTCACAAACTGTGTCCAGGGGTGTTTTGCTTTAAGAAGGTTTCTTGCAGCCTTGTTGCACCACAGGGCTGCAGCTCAAAGGGTTAGGGTTATTTTTCAGCTTGCAAGTGCAGCTCAGGAACAGGTCACAGCCTGGCACACAATGGGGTGGCCTTAAAAAATAGCCCAGGTTTTGCTGAGGCCTTTGCTGATTTATGGGGGGGGAGTTGCACTTCTTCAAGGCTTCTATAATATTTTCTGATTTTACTTTCTCTGGGAAAGAAGAGAAAATAAAGAGGAAAACTGGGAAAATGCTGTAAATGTGCAAAATAAACTGGTGCAGCATTTTTCTTTTCTGTAAACAAGGGTCAGCTCTTGAGTAGTTTCAGTGTCACAGCAAACTAAAGTCCCTTTTCCTTATTCTGCAGACCTGTTTCATACTTAAAGATGAGATCTGATGATGTAATAGCTTTATAAAACCTCTTTGGGGATTTGTGTAGATCCAGGTTTTATAGGAACTATATAATCATTCCTGGCTAACAAGTAGCTACAGGTAATTTCTGGTACAACTTCAGAAATATACCAGGGGAAGAAGCTTTGATTCAATCTGAACAGGGTTGTTTTAAGGTAGGCATCACTTTAATGTGATATGTTTTGAGTAGCTTATATAAAATTTCCCTTTTTCGTGGATATTTTTGACTAATTCATTTTGACAGAAATTAGTTAAGCTTGAGTGTTCAAAGGAAAGTTTCATATGTTATTGAATCCTTTCTGCATGCACCTTGAGACAGAGATTTCTATTAATGCAGCAGCAGGATCTACCAGTACACTAAATTTCTGTCCTGTTTCTTTCTCTCTTGCTTAGGCAATAACTACTCCAGCCATGGCAGTCAGTCATATTATGTTGGAATCATATAAAAAGTATATCCTAGTTTCTTTGATACTACTTGGCAAAGTTCAGCAGCTTCCAAAATACACTTCCCAGATAGTTGGTAGATTCATTAAGGTAAGTCTTGCAAATAAAGCTAAACAAATTTGAATTTGTAAATTTTTTTTTTCTACCCTCATTTGATGGTGCTGTTTAACATTGGAGGTCATGGGAAATAATTCACAGTGTGCCAGAGTACAACCCTGTGCTGCCTTTCCAGTGTGCAACAGATAAAGATTGTTTGGCAATTTCTACATTTATTACAAGCAGAACTGTTGTTCTGGCCCTGGCACAGGTTACCCAGGGAATTTTTGGCTGCTGCATCCCTGGAAATGTTCAAGGCCAAGTTGGAAGGAACTTGGAGCAACCTGGGATGGTGGAAGGTGTCCCTGCCCATGGCAGGGGGGTGGAAATGGGTGGTCCTTAAGGTCCCTTCAACATAAACCATGTTGGGATTCATATCTGAGCTCTGTGTTTCTGTAATAATCCATCTCACTGACCATCTTGGTATTCACATCAGAGTAAATCTTAAGTGTGTTGTTCACTTAAAGTTACTTCTTACTTAACACAGAGTTTGTTGATTCGTGACTGAATTTCTAGAGAGTTCCAGAAATCTTTTAACTGCAGATACTAATAAGCTCAAACCATTTTAAGGTGGTTGAGGTGAACTGGTTTCACCCTGAGTCTGTGTTTGTGCTGTGATGCATCGTGGTCAGGGGTGGGTGTGAGGGCAAAACAAATCCAATGGATGGGCAGTGACGAGGCAAAATCCTCAGACTCAGCTTTCTTCTCATGTTGATCAGCTAAGGGAGGTTTTTTTTCACACTGCTGTAGCTAAAACTGTCACACAGAATGATATTTATTAAATCTTATGCTGCTGTAATACAGATTTAATGTATGAGGATCTGTCATTGCCATAAAGCCACGTATGGGCATCGTGTATTTTTTTATGAGAAATGCTTTAGCTGCTTAAATTCACTTTCATGCCTGCTTGTCTTCTGATGTTAAAGCACTGAATAGATTTTGTGAGGCTGGTTGAACACTGTGTTCTTTAAGAAAGGTTCTCATTTTGCTAATTGCAGCCTCTTAGCAATGCTTACCATGAATTAGCACAAGTTTATTCAACCAATAAACCCTCGGAGCTTCGAAATCTGGTGAACAAACACAGTGAAACATTCACAAGGGATAACAATATGGGGCTGGTCAAGCAATGCTTGTCATCTCTCTACAAAAAGAATATTCAGAGGCTAACCAAGGTAAGAGAAGTTGTGTTGTTTTGGTTTGTTTTTTTCTCAAAGAGTATCTCTGAAATATATTCAGTTTAGAGCAAAGTGATAATGTAGTAATGTGGCAGAGAAGTGGCTAAAACTGAGGTTTGTGTCTGAAACAAATGAGGCTAAAATGCTCTTTAGAGAAAAGCAATTCAGTTGGCTACTTATGCATTATTTAAAAGGTGATTCAGTCTTTCTGTCAGAGGGGTTTGCCCATGAGGTTTTCACACATTATCCAAAAAGTGAGCACTGCAACCTTCATCTCTATTCACAAAGTGCTGAAGCTGAACTTTACAGGCTGCTTCATTAGAGAAGAGTGAGGGAATAGGACAGGTTTTGGAAATGTCTGAAATAACAGGAGAAACAGAAGCAGTGGAATGATGTGCTCCTTCAGCTGAGAAATAGGATTAATCCCAAAAGCTCTTTTTTGGGAAGCTCAAATGTTATTTGTTGTAGTAGAACAAACCTCAGAAGGAGTGCAATATATGCATCTCTTGAAGGGAATTCAAGGGGTGGACAGTCACCTTTTTCATGTAAAAAGGAGAGGGAAGTGGTTGGTGTGATCAGGGCTGTGGGGTGAAAAGGAATCATAGAAATGGGTGATGACTCCATATGTGTAGAGTGTAGCAAGTCAGTGTCTTGCATCAGACTTGCAAAATAGGGTTACACAGGCCAGGAAAGGAAAATTTTTAACAACCAGTTTTAACAGTTTGACACTTTGTACATTTCAGACGTTTTTAACATTGTCATTACAAGACATGGCAAGTCGAGTGCAGCTCTCGGGCCCCCAAGAAGCAGAAAAATACGTCCTCCACATGGTAAGACCTGTGACTCGGCCCAATTATCCTAAAATTAGTGTTGGGTTTGGCAGTGGTGGTTTTTCAGGGTGGAGGAAGTGCTGTCAGTCTGCTAGACAGTTCTCAAAAATATCTGAAAAGCTGCTCTCCACCTAAAATAAGGCATGAATGATGTGACCTTGGGATGCTGTTAAAAAATAAAAGCAGCCAAGTTAAAGGTGATTCCACAAGGACTCTGTGTGTGTTGTAGTTACTTTATCTTAAATTCTCTTCTTGGTGATAACTTATATTAAACCCTCTGTCATTTCAGATAGAAGATGGTGAAATCTTTGCAAGTATTAATCAGAAAGATGGTATGGTCTGTTTCCATGATAATCCTGAAAAATATAACAATCCAGCAATGCTTCATAACATTGACCAGGAGGTAAATCTTTAACTGCTTTTGGAAATTCTTACCACAGAGCCTTGGTCTGTGCTCAAAGAAGCCAGTGTAATAAGTTAGGGATTGAGGACTGTGAATCATTTGGCTATTTCACAGTACCAGTATTTACAGGCTTTAGATTAATAGTTCTGTCAATGTGTTCCCTGTGGTGTCCTGTACATCTTGAGCTGTTTCAGGAGATTGACTGCTTGCTGGTGGTGATGGGGAAGATCCTTGAATTGAATGGATTAGAAAAGTTCTTTTTAGAGTCTGAGACTTCAAGGGTCACTTCCACTGGCTGTTGATAACTTGCCTGGAGGTTCAAGTGGTTGATCCTCATGGGACTTTCTATAAGTGGCCTTAAAAAGAATTATTATGAAAACATGGATCAAATTAAGGGAATAAAAAATGGCCTGACATTTTTGTTTGGGAGATGAGGGATGGGAATATTTTGACATGGAACTTCATCAGTGGCAGAAGTCCCTGTTTCACATGGCACAGCCATGAAGTGTCTTGAAGATCCTGAACAAGCTGGACAAAGTAATCCAATTAATTTGTGTTTTTAAGATGCTGAAATGTATAGAGCTTGATGAACGACTGAAAGCCATGGATCAAGAGATCACTGTGAACCCTCAGTTTGTGCAGAAGGTAATTGATTTAATGTCTCACAAAAGTGTGTAAGAGATTCATTTGGTGCAGGGGGTATGCTGTGCTGAATATCAGTATTTACAGTCTTAACATTTCATATTATTATTAATAATATGTGCATAAGCATCATGAAACATCACAAAGATACTTAATGATTTTTTAAGGGGTTTTATCCTAATTAATCCTGCATTGATTTCAATCATGTGCACTTTATTTTCCTACCTGTTAACTTCAAAGAACTGCCTTTCTCAAACCTTCAGGCCTGTTTCTGAACAGAACTAACTCTCTCCCTTGCAGAGTATGGGCTCTCAAGAAGATGACTCAGGGACCAAACCATCCAGTTATTCTTGAAATTAATGTTGCTCACCACTCCGCTTTCAAGTAAAAGCTTATGAAAGAATCACGCCTGGAACAGGGCATTGAGGAGTTCCACGAAGAGAGCAGAGAGAACTGAGCTTTGCTTTTCACCTGGACATTAAGAAAATAAAAGAACACCCTCTCAGTACTGTATAATATCAGAAATATTCTCTGCAAAGAAAAGGAAATCTCAAAAGAAACTTAAAAGTCTGTTGTGGATTTATTTATCTTCAGATTAACATCGTTAATGCATTAAATAATCTACCTTTTGTTTTAAAGGGTTTGAATGTTGCTGTGTTTCTGTAGCAGTCCTCTTCTGCAAAAAAAAAAAAGTGTTATTCAGGGAAGAATACAAACTAGTGTTGGTTCACTTACAAGATAATTACTGGTTCATAATTCTGTATTTAAAGTTGGCTCAAAGTGCAGATTTATGTGTGTGGTGGGGGCAGAGGGGTGGAGTTCAAGCAAATCAAAATGTAGAGAATTTGCATATGGCTGGTGTAGCTGGTGCTGTCTGTTAAATGAGGAAACAAGAACTGTTCTTCCCAGAAGGATGAGGATCTCAACGAGTCCTTGTGAGGAATTTTGCTGCAAAGCAGAAATCACTGTAGGGAAACCATACATGACAACTGTTTATGATTTTAAGTTTCTGGTACAAAATATCTGCTAATATTATTTGCTCTTAGATGAAAACTTACTAGACCTAAACAAAAGGATGTTTGGAAGACTGTTGGTGTTCTGGAGGATTCTAGATAGGAAGTTGTTTACACTGAAGAAAATTTAAATGTTTGTTCCTATACAACTGGCATGAAGGTATTCAACAGGCTTTTCTGTGGTGGAAACCAGTATTTCTACATGGAACATAAATAGAATTCTCAACAGCTCTCAGAATGCAGGACTTTATTTTGAGATAACATGCTGGAATGGTACCTTGGTTTTTAATTCACTATCTTAAACTTTAAAACTTTGTTGTTGCGTTTCTTTAAAGTGTTTCACCCCTTAAATCAACAGGCTGTTAAATTTTATGTAGTTCTCGTGTATCTGAAGATTCTCACTGTTCAAACACCTTCCTGTCAGTGCAATTCTCCTGCTGTTGGGCAGAAATAAACCTGTCATCAAGTCAGAATTATGAGCAGCTCAGCAGCCTCTGCTTCATTCTGAAACACCTGACTAGTTGCTGCTTGGCACTGCTCACCTGCCAGCTTGTTTTTTGGGAGCCCAGGTGGGAGCTGGGCATTTCTGGCTCTTGCTGTGTGATGTTTGTCTGTACTGAGGTCACCCCTAGTTGGAAATGCTTAATTTGTGTTCCCACTGCTGATGCAGAAGGGTTGGGGTTTTCACCCCAAAGTGATGTCTCAGTTCTTTCAGAGCCTCTGTGACAGTGGGGTGTCCTGGGTTGCCACAGAAGGCATGAAGGCAACTTTTACACCTGATCTTCAAGCAAAATCTTGGGGTTTTTTTGGTTCTTTTTTCATAACTTGCCTTACCAGTCTTTGTAACTAAAGAGATTTATGATTTTGAAGGGTTTTTTTTTTCCCCCCTAATTAATCCTGCAGTGATTCCAGTGCTGAACATGCACCATTTTCCTCTCTGGTCCCATGGAAGTGTTAAAGGAGTGGAGTAGTGATGCTGTGGGCTGGAGCACAAAGTGGGATTGTTGTTAGAACCACATGTGGCATTCACAGAAAGGACTGCAGACAACTGATCCCAAACCCCCACCCATCCAGAAATGTGCCTGGCTTGCCTCTCCTTGCCAAGGGCTCAATTGCCAGAAAAATGTGTTGCAGGATGCTGTCATGGACTTGGAGAAAAAACAGGAATGTCCACTTTTACCACTAGTTCCTGTGAGTGAGTGTGGATTTACCTGCTGAGAGCTGCAGGATGGTTTTCCAGCTGCGGAATTAGAGGCAAACTAACACATGCAGCTGGCAAATAGCTGCTACATTTTTCT
>VYZS01015674.1:0-41954 GCA_013400695.1 Neodrepanis coruscans
CACACTGCTGAGCACACCCAAAAGATTTCAAAGACTCAAAATCCTTTAAAGGTTTATATTTTTTCCTTAGTAAAACAGGGAGATTTTTTAATAATTCAGCTGTTTTGTGCTGGCACAGGACACTGGCCAAGTCCTCTCTCTCAGGGCCACCTGCAAGACCAAAGGGGAATGTATCTAAAATTCAGGCTGGGTGAAAGGGTCTCCATCTGAGAACCCAATATTTCTAAATATAAAAGTCTCAGTGATGCTTCAAATACTTCAGGAGCACCAGGAGAGACACAGCGCAGCCCCAAGTTGAGCCACGTTTGGAAACTGCTCTTTTCACCAACTTCCCCCCCAGCTACACCACAAAAATGATGGAAAAAATCCCTTTATTTTCTTAAGCAAGATTCACCCTCGCACCACAGTCCCCACAGGAGGACAAATATTTGATGCAATCGGAAAGAAAACAAAACCGTCCCGAAATGACAACTGAGAGGGAAACAATCTGGGAAGTTTTAACCTTCCAAATCTGTCTCTTAATTCTGGTTGTGATTTCTGCAGACAAGGGAGGGAAAAAAAAAAAAAAAAACAGCCCAAGTGGTGTCTGCTTCTGCTTTACAAAGGCAACTTTAAATGGGATTTTAAAAGAGCAAGACTAGGCTGGAGTTAATGCTATTAAAATTCAAAGTGCAAAGACAACCGATAATCCCAGCCGGTTCCTGGGACAAGAATGTGACAGTGCAACACACACAGTGCTTTGGTGCTGGTCACTGCTATTGATTTCCTTTTATTGGAAGGAGAAAAAAAGGGAGAAGGATCAACAAGGAAACCCAAAGTTCTTCAGTGACCCAGCTCAGCGAGCGGAAAGGAAACCGCCGGCAAACTGAGCTCAGAGTTAAAAACCACAGGGAAAAAAAAAAATAGAGATTTGGAGAGAAAAATCATCCCCTGGGCTGTCAAACCTGCCCAGGCACGGATCTGTCTGCCTGGAGAGCAGCAGCATTGCAGGTCCTGGGGCAAAATGGGGAGCAGGGATGTGGTGATGCAGAGGCAGAACATTCCCAGAGCATCCGCAGCAAGACACGGCCCATAAACACAAAATACTTCCCCTCCAAAAGCCACAGACCTGCAGCACTGCCCCAGGAGCTTTGGGGCAAAAAATCCCAAACTTGATCATGGTTCTGCACCTCCATTGCCAGCTCCACATCTGGAGGATCATTTAAGAGGAAACAAGTGGAAATACAGTCACTTGTATTTATGCACACACAGTATTTTTAATCTTTAATAATTTTTTAATTTTATTTTAAGCGCTATCTTGATTTTATACCAATTAATCCTGCAGCCAGAGATTTTTCCTCTGTTCTTCAGCCACTTGCAAAATCCTCTGGAAAGATTGCTGGGGGTTACAGAGGAATTATGTTGGTTAGTGAGCCAGTTATTATCCCTCTGATAAGAGGAGCTGATCTGAGTGGAGAGGCATTGGCTCGACACTATTTGCAAGGAAAAATTAAAGCAGAGATAGTGGCAGGTTTGCTCAGCTCCTGCCTTATCTCCAAAACGTGGCAAAGATATTATTTGATACAGCTCTGGCCAGGGAAGGAAAGCAGAGCTCCAGGGGAATTCAGCAAAGGCAGTTTCTCCAGGCATTGGCAGCCCTAAGCACTGCAGAAAACATTAAAATACAGCAGCAGAGATGCACAGAGGGACCTGCACACTGGGAGTTCTGGGAAGAGACACCTGGAAATTGGGTGTCCTCTGACTATGGTTTGTTATATGGGGAAAAGCATCTCTAAACCACAGCCCAGCCCAGGTTTAGGTGTCAGAAAATCCCTTCCTTGGTGGAAATAACTGAGCTGGACAGGTTGAAAGCAGCCCTGGGGGAAGGCTGCACTCCCAGGAGGATTGGAAGCACCATCTGCCCTCAGGAGAAATCGCTGGAGCTCAGCCTCCCAGCATCCCAAGCAGCATCTCCAGGGATAATGTGTCCAAAAAAACCTCTCCTCCACTTTTGCAGCTATAAATAGGGCTGGATTGGATGTTAATTGTGATTTTTATCGGAGTTGTTTTAGTTGGGAACTGCTGGGAAATCATTTGCAATTAAGAATTTTTTTTTTAAATTTTTTTTACTCATTTTACTTTAGATTTAGGGCCACCACTAAAGCCCCCTGGAGCTTTTCATTTCCCTAAGCCCAGTTTTGAGAGGGGTCAGCACTACACAAAGGCCTCCTCAGGCTGGAAAGAGATGAAGAAAGGGTACAGGAGAACGGGGTTTGTCCCAAAGCCAGCTTTTCCCTGGGAATTGCATCTTTTTGGGGACCAGATTCCTTCCCACCCTCCTTGGCAGCCCACAGCATTTGGGCTCAGTCAGTTTATAAACCTTCACCACCTTGTAACAGGAGTATGAGCACATTTACAGGAGTCTCCAAATGTGCTCCAGGGGGAAAAAGGGTCTCCTTGGGGGCACAGCCATATTTTAAGGGCTGGGTGCTCAAGTTATTTTAAGACACACTTTAATCTGTATGTTCTGGACCTGAGGACCAGACAAATGGCATCTGCTCCAGCCACTTCTCCTGGTCTCTGCTCCCCCTTCACAGCAGAGTAAAGGAGGAAAAACAGATCAAAAGAGCCGTGTGGGGAAAATAATGAGTTTAAATTGTGCCAGTGGCACAAGGTACAACACAGAGGGAAGGAGAAACAGAGAAATCCATACAAGATACTGAATTTCCTTTACCCACCACCAGGCTTTTGAGTACACCAGGTATTGAGGAAAGATACAGGCAGACCCAGAGGAACTGGAAACCTGTTGCAAATGTGAATTAAAAGCTTAATTTTTGCGGGGGAATATTAACAGTGCCTGCTCAAATGAAGCAATAATGGGGTACAGAGGTAACACAAAGGCTGAGCCCTCAGCTCCAGCAGCATTTCCTTGGGCACAGGGATTCCCCCCCCCCAGCAGGATTAGGGGTGATGGAGGAAACAAACCCCACAAAGGGAGGATGGGCTGACAGAGGGCTCTGCAAGCACTGCCAAAATATTTTACAGAGCAGCTGTGCATTAACAAACACACAGAGAAACACCCCAGCTCCCAGCCTGAATCCCAACCAGCCACATATGGCATTTCCCTGGCCAGGTAATGGCCACAAAGCCCATTATCTTCCACAGCAGCTGTTGAAGAGTCATTAGGACAAACCAAATGAGAGGCTAAATTCTCCTGTACACACTGTTTTAATGATTACAGCCCTTTATACTCTGCAACATCCAGCAAGGGAGGGATGAAGGAGGGAGCCAGGGGGGCAAAGGGGAGACTCAGCCCCTCCCAAAGGGCTGCAAATTGATTGTTGCCCCTGCACAACAATTACTTCTTGCTCCTTGGACTCCACTGTGTAGGATTTTACTGTCAGGATACCCTCAGCTCACACCTACCTGCACATTCCCACGAGCTCCCATGGATCCTGCACTTCCCAGGCCTCTCCATCTTCTGGAGGGGCTTCCAAGAATAATTTAATGCAGTCTAATGTACTTTTTTTATATGTAGAGACCTTTTAAATTTGTTTAATTGGAAATCAAAAGCATGTTTTAAATTAATACCCCATTTGGGGGAGGGAGGGGAGCAATACCCTCCAAAAATCAATACCTGCGAGAGATAATTCTACATGTGAATACCTTCCATCATCTCCCCATCCTCCAGTTCTCCTCTTATTTATCCCCAAAGCTGCAAATGGTGACTTCAAAGCCACTGTTTCCAACTGGAAATCCATGGACTGCTCCCCAGTGGATGTGTGGAGCAGGGATGCTCAGCATCCCTGGGGCTGGTGAGTGCTCTGTCCACTTTGGGATCACCCACCCCAGAAATGTCCACTGTGCCTTACTGAACATACAAACACACACATTGCCTCAAGCTGTGTCTCCCCACAGAAAATTCCAAGGAACCAAACCCACCCTTGGCACGGTGACCTCGCTCCTCCACAGCACACAGTGCACAAGGACAGTGAACTTCATCATCCTCAGTACAGGACATTCAACATCCCAGAAATGAGAAGCCCCAGGAGGACACAGGGAGCTGAGGAATGCTCCATCTAACTGGATTAAGCTCCAAAATCATCTCTGGGGATGCAGCTAAGCAGCAGCTCTGCCCAGAATGGCCGGGACACTACAGATCCAAGCACAGACCTAATTCCCATCCACGCAACAGACCCCTGGCATTTATCTCTGCTGCCTAAAGATCTGCTGGAGCCCAGAGGATCTCACCATGAATCAGCATCATCCAGGGCTTGGCTGACTCAACCCCCACCTCAGCACAGCAGAGTTAACTCCCCCCTCCCCCCCCCCCAAAAAAAAAAGAACTGCAGCAAAACACAGAGCGAGGAGCAGCATTTCAGAAGAGCTGCAACCCTGGGCTTTTCAGCTCCAACATCTCACATGAAAGGGAGGAATTTCCCTCGCAGTGAATAGCGGTTTATACATTCTTTGGCAGCCTGTTACCATTAGCAAACACAATCTGTATTTCTGCCTCGCTCATTTGTTTGCCAAGAGCATTGGAAAGGAATATTTTATCCGCTGCCAGATAAAATCCGTAAGCGGTCGCGCACAACGTCTCGCTGCAGGGACAAGGCTTGGTCCTGCAAAAGGATAAACCCCACCTGAACAAACTTCACCCCCAAAACAGGGTGGAAGAGCTCAATAAGGGGCAAGAGGGTGTTGTCCCAGCCCCTTCTTCCTGGCCTGGGCTAAAAGGTGGTGGGAAAGTGGGGGAAATGGAGCTGTAGCGGGGCATGGTTAAAAAGGGCATGTTGGACTGTGGATGGAAAAGATTAAAAGCCCTCCAGCCCCCAACTCAAGCCACTTCTGATGCTGCTTCAGCTGCCAGGATCTGGAGCTTCCCAGATTTTTGCCTCCCCACAGCTCTGGCCCAAGTTCAGACTGGACACAGTGACCCTGGGTTTAAACCTCAGTCCAGCTTCCTGGACACACAGCCCAAGCTGCTTTCAGCTCATGCCCCAGTTCCTTTGCCTGAATGTCATTTAAACAAAACTCCCTGAAAATGCCCCGACCAGATATTTGTGGTTCCACAAGTATTTTTTTTTCTCCCCTCGGTGGATCTGCATATCAAACACACTTCCCTCATGAAAAAACAGACAGAGGAAAGGGCTTGTTTGAATTGTTTTCTCTTGTCTTCTGACCCAGCTCCTGCATCCAGGCGAGCCTTTCCCTCATCCCCAGTGCAGGGGTGACACTCGGAACACCCATGGGAAGAAACCCTGGGAAAGGGGAGCAGCCAGATCATAAAGTTCCATCATCCAACCCCAGCACACTTAAAAGGCCTCTTTTCTTTTTTTTTTTTTTTCCCCCTAGATTTTTAATTTACAGTTTTCCCCCCCATTTCCTGTCTGCGTTCTGCTCCTACAGCTGGGACAGCACATGCTCCCACGCAAAGCTCCTCCAAACCCACACCAGGGGGACTATTCCTATGGGAAACAGCAGCTCCAGTGCCTGCCTGGAGCCCCAGTAAGGGGAAAAGAACCTTCAGGACAACACCCCCCGCCCCAACATCAGCTTCCTGACTCCCTTTTTGGGACACTCCCCCTTCCCCAGCAGCACCGTAGCCAGGACAGAAACACGGACCTGGGAAGGTCCCAAATCCCACTGGCAATTCCCACAGCCATCCGGTCCCACCTTTCATTTCCAGCTCAACCTTTCCCCTCTTTACTTTGCTTCCAAGTTCAGTTGAAGGCATTAGCCTAATTACAATTATTTCTGGCACAGCTTTCGTCTCCCTCTCACTCCCCCTTCATTCAGGCAATGCCGATTTTGCAGTTTATCCCAAAAATTCCTGCTGTTTGGATTTCGTTTGTTGGGTTTTTTTATTTTGTTTCAACAGCTCCACTTCAGCCAAAAGGCATGAGAAAGGGAGATGCTGTAGGGGAGTAAAAATAAATGGAAAAAGCTGTGCCAAGGGTGGTATGAGGGGAAAAAATCATTAGTTTAAATGAAGAATTAAGAACACATCCGCTCCCCGGATGCTGTTTGAGCTGAGGATGGGACGACTCTGGCAAAGGCTGGAAGGCAAGGAGCACTTTGATTCCTTACTGGCAGCCTGGAGATAATTTGGGGAGCAGAGAAAATCTCCCCCCATTTCACCCTGTGCATCTGAGGATGGTGGAAACCTGGGATCCCTCACTTCAGGGTGTGTTTTCAGCAGCTGTTTAAGAGCTTAGCAGGATTTTCAGGAGCACCTAAGCTGTTTAGGTGCCTAAATCCCACTGAGAGGCCCTTTGAACACTGCTCCCTTCCTAAATCCCAGACGGGGTTTATTAGTGTCATTAGGCATTAAATACCTCCAGCCACGTGTCCTAATCCCAGGGCTGGGAAGCTGCTGACCACTGAGCCAACCCAGCTTTGCAATTTATGGGCAGGGCACCCCTCTTTGGGCACCCCCATCCCTTCCCTGCCCAACCTGGGAGTCCTTTTTCCCCTTTCTTGCTCCATCTCAATGAGATCACTCTCTACAAAGTCTCTTTGAAATGGGTGTACAACAATAAAACCTGTATTTCCTCCTGCTCTGCACAGGCCCAGAGTGGGATAAACCTTTAAAACAGGGGACAACTCATGAAGGAGATGCTGGTGGCACCCCAGACACACAGATACACCTCCAGTTTTTGGAGGTGCTCAGTGCTCCAGCTGTGGGTGCAGCAAGTCTGACCCCAGGGTGCTGCATATTTCCCCAGCATTCCAAATTCGGGGTGATGTTCCCCTTTTGGAGGTTGTAAGGAGAGGGGATGCAGCTGCAAAGAGGTGTTTTTGGGGGTGCAGACCCTCCTGGCTACTTTCCCCAGCCCTCAGGCTGATTTAATTCCACAAATCTCTCTGATAATCCAGGGAAAGAACGTGCTGGGGCGTGTTTTGCTTCTATTATGTCAAATACACTTTAATTGGGCATAATTTCTGCATGTTGCTATATCCAAGTGAAAATGAACCTTCTGCTCTGCAGCTTAATGCTGCTCAGTGAGTTGGTGTTAAAACAAGGGGCTGGAGCAAAAAGAAATAAATCAGCTTTAAGAGGACAGCTCTCCCAAAAGCAAAATGAGATTTTTTTAAACTTAGCTACCACCTAGGAGAAGGCAGCAAACTCCTGTGAAGGATTTGGGGAGAGTCTCCCCTTTTCTGGTGACTGGAGGAGGGACATGAGGCATTAATGCAGCACCCAGGGAGGCACATTCCCATTTTATCCCACACCCAGACACAGCATCCAGCCCCTCTGGATGCTCAGGGGACGATGCACAGCTCTCCATCACCTCCTCCAGGCTGTAATATTTTGATCAATAGCTTTGTTCACATCCAGGGGGGGGATGACAGGGCCTGCAGTTTGCTTCTCCATCTCTTCAACCAGGGAACAAACAGGATAAACCCAGGAGGGACCGACCCCCCTCCCTCAGCAAATCAACACGGATGGTTTGGGAATTATCCTCTGGGAGAGGAGTTATTGACCTGGGCTACAAGTGGATGAGCAGCCAGAGCTGGCACAGAAACCTGAACGAGGTTGGGATTAATTCACACACACATACACACAGAGCTGAATTTATGGGATATTTTGATTTCTTGATTCATTTGGCCAGCTTTAATTACACCATCACCAGATGGTGTTGAGATCTCTGCCCTCTCCCCCTCCCCAGGTGGGCTCTCACCAGCACTGAGCTTCTGCAAGGACAGTATTAGGAGACTTTTAATTTGGGGGGGTTTTGGACCATCCAGAAAGCAAAGAGAATGTGATGGAACCACAAAACCAGGGATGAGTTTTAAGCAGCACCACCCTGGACCATGTTCCAGGTCCCTGAAGTTCCCAGCCCTCCTGTATTTTCTCCCCAGTGCCCACCACCCCTGCAGGTCCCACCCCGACGCCGTAGTGGAACCAGCAGGTGGGAACAGCAATAATTTGGATATTCCTCAGGGAGTTCCAGCAAGAACAGCACAAATCTTCCCTTTGAGCCCCATGTGAAAGGCAGCCTTTGTGCTCAGGAGCATCGTGTGTGTGTTTGGGATCCGTGCTGGAAATCTGAATCCAATCTGATGGGCGCTTTCATTTTATTTTTTCTCCAAAACAAGCCCAACAACTTTATACAAACAAAATCTGCTGAAGCTCCTGTTCTCCCTCACCTGAGTGACTGTTTTTTTCCCCCCCCAGCTATTGATTCCGACTGTTCTCTGAAGATTTGTGGCACAAAGCTGATGTTCCCTGAGTTACTGGGAAGCGATAACTGCACATCCACTGCTTGGAAACGCTTCCTTGGAACAAAAAAAAAAAAAAAAAGAGATAAAAAAGTGGCTGTATCATAGCAAAGGACATGCTTTGCTTCCTCACACTGGAAGGAAGTGTGAAGTATGACTCTGTTAATAATTCATTTTGACAAGTCTCCATCCTTCCTGCCATTTTTTTTTTTTTCTCAATCCAGGATACACGAGGAAAATGAATACAAGAAATACAGGGGTTTGCTTTTATTTTGCCTTCCAGAAAGCAGTGGGGCTCACAGACCCTGCATCTCTTTGAACCCAGCACATCCAATCATTTCCACCTGCAAAAATACATTTTTCTATTGCACTTACACCATGGCAAGAAATTAAAGGCTTTGCTTTTCCCTGGTACCTCCTGCAACCCACAAAACTTCAAATTAACCTTTTTGCTTTGGAGTAATTAATGCTGCAACACCCCTAATGACCTGGTTGGATCCCAATGCACCCGAGAGCTGCTGCAGCCTGACTGGGATGCCCTTGGTCTGTACTGGAGGCAGGATTATGATCTTCTTAAAGAACACTGTTTAGCTCAGTAATTGCCTTACATTGTAAAATCCTGCAGAAAAAAACTCGCCCTGCAGCACATTTTGATACATTTTGGTGTTTGGCCAAGACCTGCACACGTCCAATGGACTCTCCTGGCCTTATTTCCCACTAAATTTTACTTTTTTGGGGGGGTTTCTATATGGTTACCATGGCAGGATTTGACATGTTTCATGCACAGGGAATGGAAGTGTCAGTGAAACAGTGGAGACCACAATACAAAGTCCTCCAGGACCAAAAATCCCCCAAAAGAAATCTGGATTAAATCAACTGCAGTATCTTAAACTGAGTTACATTCACCCTAAAACCAGAATCCAGCCCAAACTAACACCAGCCTCAGGTCTCTGAGATTTACTCAACACCACAAATCTCATCCCCCACAACCCAGGATGACAGCCAGCCCCTCCAGGGTCACCACCCCTGTGTTCCATTTACCTTCACTGGCAACTCTATTAAAAGTCTCAAGTGCTCCATTCATAAAACATCGAGATTTTGTCACAAACCCACCTTGAGTTGACCTCTGACCATCAATAATGGAGCATTTCTGCTCAATTTACAGCCCAGGGAGGGAGGAAACCCTCAACCAGCTCTGCTCACTTCAACCACTCACCCTCTCACACCCAGGTCTTCCCAAACTCACTCTTCCCTTCCAGTGGTCCCAGTTTCCCTGTTACCTGCTAACACACAACAAGGGAAAACCCAAGGGAAGGTGTTCAAAGGTTCTGGAGCTCAGGAGCTTCATCCAAGCCCAGCTGTGGGAAATACAACCACGAGCTACACAAAACCAGCCCACAAGTGGTTTATAACAAAATTCTCTTTATTCACAAAGCCCTGAAGTTCATCTGCACTAAACTGCTGCTCCAAAAAAAATTGGGATTTGCCCCCAAAACCTCAGGTGTGGTTCCCCTCCAGAACTTGGTGCCTGCAGCTGCTTTGCCTGAGGCTGGAAACAAGCTCTCTGCTGCTTATCAGGCTACTTGTTTGGTTTTTTTTTTTTCCATTTTAATACTCGTGATCACTGCTTTAAAGAGGGAATTAAACTGATGGATTGTGGATGATGCAAGACCTTGATGTCCTAGGAAGCTGCACTAATAAGTGTTATCAGAGAAACGACACTTAAGTGGGATTGAGATGCTCTGAATTTCCCCCATCTTTCCTAAATCACATATTTCTTAAACACATATTGCTGCTGCACAGTCCTGGTATCATCCATGTAAAAAAACCACCTGCAGTCCAGTCCAGTCACCCTGCAGGAAAGGGATTGACTGGAGCAACTTTGGCACAAAGAAGTCACCTTGTGTTGCCATCCAGGAGAGTTTTAGCAGCCCAAGCCACGGCCACTCCTCTCCCACCACCTCTGCCAGTCTCAGGCTGAGATCAGAAGCAACCTCAGGCCCCAAAAGGGAAGGGAATTTTTTGGCAGAAATGCAAAATCATCACTAATCACATTGTCAGGGTATCAGCTCACACTCACTGCCAACAAATCAGGCCAGTTGTGCATCTGCAGTTGCTCATTTGGCCACTAACCTGCTTTAGCAATTACAGATAATTAAAACGTCACCCTGCAGTCATTACAATTCAAATCACTCCCTGTAAGAGGAGCGTGGTGAGGTTTGATTTCTGGTGTGCCCATCTCCTGTTCTGGAGCTCAGCTGAACGATGAAGGATGGGAAAAACCTTCAAGGCTGTAAATCAGAGCATTTCCATCTGCTGATTTCGACACCAGTTTTTCCATCTGCTCTGTGGCAGCACAACTTACACTGATGGGAGAGGTGACTGGTGTTGGAAGGTGAGGAGGACCAAACAACCCCCCTGCTCTGTGCAGTGATGCTGTTTTCAATTTGCAGGCCAAAAACACCCTGCTAGATAACCCCAGTCAGATGCAAGAACAGAGTCTGAAATCTAAGGAATACAGGTAATTTCATCTGCTGAGGGATGGTCAAAGCCACCATGAGCCATGGGGAAGAGCTGGACCTTTGCTGGCCACCCCAGCAGACCAGGTTAACACCTGCCCCCTTCCCCTGCACATCAGGGAGATCATTTTTGTGGTCCAAATGCTCTCAGGCTGCTAAAGGTTATCAAAACACCAGGGGTTTGGAGGAAGGGGGATGTTCCAGCACTGCTTCCTAATAACAAACACCAAAGCAATCCCTTCCAGGAGAAGGAGATAAAGAATTTCTTCCTCCACCAGCAATAAATCAAAGGGCACTGTTCAGCTGATGGGAATTGATTTTTCTCCCTTCCTCTGCACTCAGAGCAAAGCAGGACCGTGGCGAGAGCCTCCAGACACGGCAGAGCCCGATCGATGGCAGGGAGGGGACGTGGGGGGGACATTCAGCACCAGCACAGGGCACCACTGTCCCCCTGCAGCATCACTCAGGGTGCACCCCAGTCCTGCCCTGCAAGCCCAGATGGAGAGAGCCATAGAATAGAAAAACTCTCTAAAATCAAGTCCCAACATTAATCCAGTGCTGCCAAGGCCATGATTAAACCATGTCTTCACATGGCTTTTAATCCCTCCAGGGATGGGGACTCCACCACTGTCCTGGGCAGCCCTTTTGGTGAAGGAATTTTCCCTAATATCCAACCCAAACCTCCTCTGGTGCAACTTGAGACATTTCCTCTTGTCCTGTCTCTTGTTACCTGGGAGAGGAGACTGACCCCCACCTGGCTAAAACCTCCTGTCAGGGAGTTGTAGGGAATGAAACCCCAGCAAAACCCTTCCCAAAAGCAGAGGGCACAAGTGAACATGGAGCTGGCAATGAGTAAGATTTGATCTGAATGAAAATAAGGAAAAAAATTTTCTTTACCACAAGGAGCAAATGCTGTAAAGGGTGAGTCTGGAAAGGGACAGAGTGGGGGACAAACCCCCTGCACCCTCCTGCCCTCACAAACAGTAACAAGGAGCCTGTTTGGCTGCCCACAAAAACCAGGCATCCACTGTTCCAGCTAAAACACAGCTCCAGTTCTAATCCATGCTTAATTAAAAAGATTTTCACTATAGGCTCCATCAAACCCAAACCTCTTTGGCTTTTTATCTGCACAGAAGGAAAGGAGGGGAGAACCCAAGCTGTCTGTCATGCAGATGATGCAGAGATCGATCCCTCTCCTGCTCACCAAACTCTTGAGTGAGAATCACTGAAATGCAACGATTTCCCCCCTTTTTTTTGGTCCCAACCATTGTGCAGCCCCAGGATGGGGGACATTGGATTGATCTGGTTTCCCTCCAAACCCCAACAACAGCCTAAGGTGTCTGTGTGTATAAGAAGGGAACTGATTGAACAGGTTGTAAAGCTCCACTGTTCTCTCACTATCGACTTTTATTGCGGCGTATAAAATTTTTAATGGGAAATAAATTGATAGAGACGCGTTACCACGGAGCAACCACGATCTGCTCATTTGAGAGCAGCGATGGCAAAGACCACATTTCTTGAAATACAGAAGGAAAAACACACCCACAATGTGTTTCTGTCAGTGTTCAGCTGGAATTGGTAGCATTTGAAGTGATGGGCCCCTGCAGTGGGTCTTGGACAAGGCTCTGCTGCTGGGACCGTCAGTAGGTGATGGTCCAGCAAGTGGGTTTGCATCTGCATGAGCTGCTGTGGAAAGCAGAGCCTAAAAAAGCTGGAAGAAAGAGGTCAGCCACCCCAAACCATGGGGATTATCACTTTTTTCATTGCTTTTCACCCACCCTTTGGTTTCCACCACGTCCCCATGCCTGGGCAACAGCTGAGGTGCAGCCCACGGTAGTGACACCTCAGTGCTGTCAAGATTTAGATGAGCCAGATGTGCTGCAAGGAGAGAGGGTCACTGCACATCTGGATAAATCCCTTTGTTTTTCAATCCCCTTATCAGGAGAGGGAGGTCAAAGCACAAATACTTCCGAACTGACATCCAGGAATGCCCTTTCCACAGTCCTGCCGTGCACAAAGCCCTGCATTTCTCTCTCCTCCTCCCACATTCCCATCCCCACGCTCCAAGCACTGCCATTCCTACACCCACACACCCCTGCTCTCCTACACCAGTGATGCCTCTGAGCAGATTTACCTGGAAATTACTATTTTTAATACAGATTCAGGCTTATGTGGGTATTATTGTTATTATTTTTAGTACAGAAAACAACTCCTTGCTCTTTGGCAGCTCCCACCTGCCACTTTGCAGCCAGGCTTGGATTGATGGCTTTGTCTTTTCTTCATCATTTTCCATCAGGAAAGAGGAGCACACAAACTGCATGGGGAGGTGGTTACACACATGTTCCCACATCTGACAGCCCTCCTGATAAGATGCTGCAGGTTCCTTCTGTGTTGTCCCCCCCCCAACAGAGCTCTGCCCCAAACCATCATGACTTGCTGTCTTCTCCATGATGTGAAGTGCAGGGATCCTTCACTACATTAATTAACAAGTGCTGGAGCAAATCAAACCAAACCTCATCTTCTGTCCTTTCTTTGACTTTTGCCACTATTAGAGGGGAGAGGAAAACCAGCTCCTCAAAAGTGAAGCTTTGATATTCAGAGTGCTGGTAGAAATCCTGGTTTCTGCAGGGATAATCAAGGAGCAGAGGACAAACATTTATATTCTGTATATCCAAAGGAGAAACAGAGCACTTGAGCTACAGGAAAACAACTGTAGGTAGTAATTATAGTGCTTGTAAAATAATAAAGATCTTTATCAGCTCTCAGATTGCCACTGATGGTTAATAGTACACATCCCAGTGCTGTTGGACAATGGCATTTGGAGAGTGGTGCCTTGTGCTGCAGCTCTGGGCTGGAGGAGGCAGCTGCTGGGCCAAGGGGTGCAGCCACATCCCCATCCAAAGGGTTTTAAAAGCCCAAACAAAGCAAAAAAACCAGCCAGAGACCTGACTTAGCAATGTGCTTATTTTTAACCAGAAAAAAAAGGGAAGGTAGAATAAACAGTATTTTGTAATGTAAAAACATCCAGGTTTCCCTGTAGTCTGGGGTGGAGGGGTTATGTGTGTGTCTGCTTTGGATATAGCCCAGAGCCAAGTGCTCCCAAAATCAAAGTGAACTAGTTTGCAAATAATGGCTGGCACATTCCTGTGCATTTTTATTTATTTTTTTTTTTCATTCTTGCTTTATTTTCCAAGCAAGCAAGAACCAGCTCCTTCTCCCTCTGCAGTCCTGGCACTTGGCACTACACAACTCTCACCAGGATTTCCTGGAAACATGCACAGCCCCTGACCTGAGACAGGGAGGTGGCTGGAAGATGCTTCCAGCGTTTTTTACTCAAACAGCAGCATTTTGCTGGGTGTTAACACTGGACAGAGCACAGAACACCTTTCCCATTGCTCACACTGTGCTCCCACTGCCCTGGGTATTTTCCTGGACAGGAGCTAAGGGCTGTGCAATGAACTGGTAGCTCAGGGAACAGAGTGCAACAGCTCATCTTGTCTGGAAAAGGCACACAGTGTTCAGAAACTGGCATTTTTATAGCCTTTAAAACTGGTCACTTCTGAAACTGCTGCAGCATCCTCTGAATGGAGGAGGACTGAGAGAAACAGCTCAGCCCTGGCAGGAAGGGAAAAGGAAAAAAAAAAGCCCCAAACCCTCCAATTCTCCCTCCCCAAAGTACCCTCCTTAGCTTTAATAACTCATTATCATATTATGAAGCAAAGGCTCACAGGATTATGGTGTTTAGTAATATCATAATGGATGTGAGCCAGCCTTCCAGGGAGCTTTTTGTATTCCTGCTTTGTACTGACCTGGCCTCAGACCTGGGGTTTGCATCCCAGTGTGCTCTGGAAGACAAACACCCCCTGCTCCACATCAGTAAATACACATGCATTTAGTAAATATATGCTTAGTAAATTATATATATTTGAAGATATGTATTATCTAGCACAGGGAGGAGGGGATTTCAGCCCATGATGTTTTCTGGCTGCTTCCACTCAGACAAATAGATTACACAATCCTTCAGCAGCAAAATAAACAGCTTAGAACAAACAAGAGGCTTAATGTGCTGGTACTTTATATTTTCTGGCTGGGGTTGGCCATGGCTGAGGCCATTCAGCCCATCCCCTCCTGGATCAGGAGGGGATCTGTCCTGGTTTTGGCACCTTGGATGACCCAGCACTGAGTACAGCTGGATTTTGCTTTCTTCTGCTTTGGTGCTGCTCTCCAGCACGAAAGATTTGGGCAGAGTTTCTTGTGGCACAGATCAAAGCAGACAGGGGAAACCTGCAGAAAATTGGATGTTCCAATGCTCTGTGATACTTCACAGCCATCCTCACTTTAATAGGATCATAGTTTGGGTTGGAAGGGACCTTAAAGATCACCCAGTTCCAACCTCCTGTCACAGGCAGGGACAACTTCCACTAGACCAGGTTGCTCCAAGCTCTGTCCAACCTGCCCTTGTTCCTGAGATGAGTTTTAAGCACTCCCAGGTCTTCCCCCTGTCTCTTCATCCCTTACTAAAAGCAAACTAAGCCCCCAGCATTAAAATCAGAGTATGTACCCAAAGCTGTTGAAGGCACAAGAGGGCAAAGCACAAGAAAACATGTTTTCCTCCACCTTTTTTCAATTACAGCAGCAACTGAGGTTTCATGCCAGCAGAGTCAGAACTGAGACCAAAGGCATCGTTTTAATGTGAAAATTAGAGCCAGTTTGGGTGGTTTGTTTTGTTGCAAATAAGTAGATGCATTTTTGCAATTCCTGTCTCATTTCAAAACTTCCTCTCTCTGGAGGAGAGAACAAGCATGTCCTACCTGCCTGACCCAGCATGACCATTAAATAAACACAAATTTTAAATTCCAGCATTAGAGACAGGGGGACATTGCAGCACGAGTGAGACGAGGTTGCATTTTGCTCTTTCCTCCAACATTTTCACACCATCCCTCTCCCAGGCACATTATTGAATCAGAAACATCCAGCTTCATCAAGGCTTACTTTGTCTAAACAGGATTTGGGGTCTCTAAGGGCTGCTGGAGAATATCATGTTTAAAGAGAGATGTTAAATCTCAGGACAATGAGGGATGTGTTAATGCACTGAGAGCCAAGTCCCTCCACTGCCACTCTCCTCTCTCCAGACAAAATTACACAGATTAAAAGAAACACGTGAGAACTGGATCACCCCACTCTCCTGCCAAGAGATCAAATTAACTTCCTACAACCCATCCCAAATTCTTACATTTCACACTTGTGAACTCTTGCCAGGAAACACAGGAAACTATTTCCTAGCTGGGAATGAAACAGTCCCAGCGGCCAAGGATGGAGCCTGGGGCCAACACCAACACCTAACCCAGAGCATGGGATGGAGGGGAAAGAAGCAATGCCATGAAATTCTCCAGGAGGACAATTTATATGCAACAGGACTCCTCTCTTCTGTGCAAACAACCCTTTCACAGCTTCAGCTCCCTCACAGACAGAAATAATTTTCCACCACAAAAAAAAAAATAGACTTTCATGGGATATGAGCCAATTTAAGAAGAACAAGTCCAGGAATAAGGAACTTTTGAGAAATTTGGTTTGGAGGAAGACCCCTAAGATGAAGCCCAGTGAGGAGAGGTCTGGTCTTACTTGCACAGCCCAGCACACCTTGGAGGAGGGGGTGGCACCTTCCCCAGCCACACACTGCAAAGCCAACAAGGCACATTGCTGAGACATGTGCTTTGTGTTGGCCCCCTCACCAGTCAGCAAGGAATATTTCAGTTTTCAACGAGGCTGTGAGATGCCTCTAGACCCCAGCCTGTGCCGTGTTTATGTGCTGTAATGGCCCTCCCCTCTGCTTCAAGCCTCCTTATGCAGAAAAACCTCCAGTGAAAGCAGTGGGAGGCTCTTAATTGCCTCTGCTCCAATCAATACAAACAGTGCTTGGCAATGCCAACCACCACAGAGAACTCTGGCTCCCCAACAGCACCATTTCCATGGTTTTCTACCACTTCCACTGCAAAAGGAAGCTTGAAGCAAAGCAGGAGGAAGGTACTGGAGCTGTTGCTTCCAGGATGAGCCCACCAAACCCTGTAGCCAAGGACTTAGATGCAAGCTGAGACAAGATTTATGTGGAAGCACCATCCAGGACATCAGTCACTGCTCTTCTAAGGGCTGGAGAGAGCTGCCACCAGTCCCTGTATGAGCCCAGATCTCTTCTTCAGCTGCAGTAACAATTCCTTGACAATGAGGAAGCCCTGGGAGCTGTGCAGAGGATGCAGAGGATTCCAGTCACTCCTGCCCTTACATGAACCTCTGCCATCAACAACCCAAACCTGACTGACCACAAGAATTTTGATTTAATGCCATCTGCAAAACAACTGAACAACTCTCCAGTGGCAGGCACAGCAGCTGGGATTTCCAAACAGGCTGCAGGAATCTGAGCTCCCAGATCATCTGGGTTCCTGGGATACTTCACAGTCAGCCTTAAGCCTGCTTAACTCAAACAAAACACAAGAGAAAAGTCTTCCCTTACGTGATAAAATCCCACTTCAGGCCCTGAGAAAACACAGCAATGCCAGAAATGTTTCTGAAGAAGGCAGGGTTAAGCAGTTCTTGAGGATGGTACCACTTTTACCTGAAGTGAGCACTAAATTGTCTTTAAAAATATGTTAATTGACAGGGTTTCACCAAGTTTATTCAACAGTTCTCCCAGGCTCTTCCACAGACAAGTCCTTAGCCCTGTGAATTTCTGAAGGGCTCCCATTCAGTAATTACAGCCTCTCCTGTGCCATGGATGGCCCGTTATCCTCATCTGACTGTCCTGTTATAATTACTGAGATCATCTGAACAGGTAATTTAGCATAGCTGTCATCACCTCTGAGTTTAACACACCTTCATTCACAAGTGCCACACACGTGTGTTTGTCCACCAGAGTAGATCAGAGGACCATGGGGGGGATTTCTGGAAGCATCCCAGTCCCATGTATGAGGTACCAGCATTACACAGCTCAGCAGGGCACTTGGATGGCTTCCTTCCAAATGGCTGAGGATCATCACACAATGGTTTGGCTTGGAAGGGACCTTAAATCTTATCTTATTCCTTGGGCAGGGACACCTTCCACTATCCCAGGTTGCTCCACATTTGCCTTGGACACTCCCAGGGATGGGGCAGCCACAGCTTCTCTGGGCACCCTGTGCCAGGGCCTCCCCACCCTCATAGAGAAGAATTTCTTCCAAATATCTAATCTAAACCTCTGTCAGGTTAAAGCCACTCCTCCTTGTCCTCTCCAGCCATTACCCATTGTCCCACCAACACTGAAGGACAGCAGGGACCTGCTGTTCCAGGCCTGGAATGAGTCCTTGGATGAGCCCACATGTGTTTCCAAGCAGAGTGGTGTTGCTCCAGGGTAACTAAGAACCTTTGCAAGCCAGAGCTTCTCCTGGGACCTCATTCCCCACCATTCTTCCTACCTGTGGCCTCAGTAAGTGCTTTGTGGTTTTCCTTCCAAACCAGGACTTTCTGCAAGCACTGGAAGAGGACATGGACTTCAGCCAGGCTGCAAAGAGCACTTCTTTTCCCTGGCTATGTCTGTTTGTGCAGGGCTAGATCATGAAATTTGTCAGTGTTAACAATGCAATCCCCTCCAGAGACCCATTCACTCAACAGGGCTGCAAATGGGATTGGTAAGAAATTAATTTAAGGTGCACTAATATATCAAAAAGGAGATTGAAATAAACCAAGAGCCCAGCTCTGCTCTAACAGGGATATCAGCTGCCCAAAGCATCAGCAGCAAGACCAAGGTAATGATAGTAACATGGAAACTGCATCACAGTCACTGCTACAAACCAAATCCTAGGAAAAAACTCCAAAACAACCCACTCTTGAATGGTAATCATTGGGTTAAAGTGAGATCCAAAGTTTAAAATGCCTCCTTATGATACATTTCTACTGTCTTCCTTCAAGTTCTAAATGCATTCACTCTCTGTTTCCCATAAATCTGGGCTTTCTTTTTAATCTCCTTATGATATTGTGGGGGAAGGACTCTCATTTCCTAAACTGTGCTCTTAAGACAATGGCCAATAAAACCCAATAGACTCCCATACAAAGGACTTGAGAAAAGCTGAGGAGGAGGAGATGCCACAAGATGAGAGGGGGCGGAGGACTGTGGAAGAGGCTTTCAATGCAGAGGAGGTGACACAGCCCACTAAGCCCCAACTTGCTGGAAAAGCAGTTTTCAGATGGGTATGAGAAAAATAACAGCATCAGAGTTGCTTGGAAATTGTCTCTCTTTATAAGCTTGAGAAAGGGGAGGATAAAGGGAGAAAGAGCTGAAATCCAACCCACCAGAACATGGGTTCTCCTGAGGTGCTCATCACACGAGGGGTCCTGCCTGTTTTGGCAGAGAGGGAGCAGAAATCCCTCAGCCTTGCAGAGAAATCATGGAAGTCCCTGAGACAGCAAGAAGTCCCCTTTTTTTTTTGCAGGAAACTAGACTTAAAAACCACCCCAGCTGTGGGTGCTGCTGAAAGTACCTGGCAGCACATAAACCAGCACATAAACCAATGCCTCCTTGGTGAAGGAAACATCATAAACCTGTCCCAGTGATTTACACCCCTGCTCTTCCTTCCCCACCCAGTGCATGAGGAACATCTGCAGGGTGCAGGTTGCTCCATCCAAGAGTGGAGGTTGGGGGGACCCAGACACACAAAGAAAACCATCCCTGTGTTTTACAAGAGATGGTGAATCCTTCTTTCAGAGGAGAAACTGAGCCCCATCCGTGGCTGCTGTGACTCTAAATGCTCGTGAGGGAGCTGCCATATGGGTTCAGATTTATCACTTGTGTTTCCTAACTTGCACATCTGTTTTCTGTAAGTAGCTGTCCAAGTCAATGCATCTCCCCTTTCCTCACGAACCGCCCACGGAGCTTTTCAAGGACAAATCGTCATGGGTTTCACTGCTTATCTGCTCACTGGTCTCCACTGTGTCATCTTAACAACCTGAGAGAGTGGGCATTACCCTCTGAGAGAGGGGTAACATGTGCAGTGGTCACTGAGGGTGGGTTTAATCAGGATGCTGAATGAGAAGACACTGATCTGTTCCCATCAGCAACACAGGAAACTCCCCATCAGCTCCTCAAATTCCATTGAAAGTCAAGGAAATTGTTCCCTCTGCCCTGTGTCAGGAACATCTTCTCCTAAACTGAAAGCTGAACACAGGAATCTGAGAGGAAAGGGGAATTTCTCCAAGGACAGAAGCACTGGGAAAGTGGCACAAAGCCAGGGGGGGTCATGAGGAACTAATGAGACTTCCCAGACCCCGGCTCATCTGGACAGGAGGAATGTGTGGCATGCAGAGGGCAAAAAGGGCCAACACAGATCTGGGAGAGTTTGGGGCCTGTGGATGGCCACTGGAGCAACAAACCCTTATTGCTTTGAAATTTTAATGAAGAGACAGTAGTTTCTCTTTGTTCCAGAAAAAAAAAGCAAACCCAAACGTGATGTCAAACATCCACCTACCAAAAATGTGTAGAATCCATCATGCCTCCTTTCTTCAGGGCTGATTACAAACCTACCAACTTGATTCAAAAGGGTGGGGTAAATGGAATAAAATAATTTGGAGGAAAGACCCAGAAAGAAAACAGAAATCTCTGAGGAAATTCATGGTCTGAAAGTTAAAGACACAGCTCTGCACGTCCCACCAGCCTTGAGGGCAGTGGTGCCACCAGGTTGGCAGTGCTGTGGGGACAATTAAGCAGGAAAATAGTTTTAAATTAATATGCTCAGCTGTTAAATGATGCTCTTCAGCAGAAATACAGAGAGTGGGCCACTGCCATCCAGGAGAGGAACAATGGGCAGCTCCTCGAGGGTTAAAGAGCAGGGAGGCTCTTGGAGATGCAAAATGGGGAGATTACAGTGAGTGTATGAAGAGTGATAAGAGAATAAGCAGTGGCTGGAACAGAGATTGCAAAGGATATTTGAGGAGAAACTCTCCATCCACAGAAGGAATAAAAGGTCAGTGAAGGGAGACAGTGACTTCTCTAAGAAATGGCACAAGTGCTTTCCTGATACAAATATTGACAGGAGAGACAGATATGTACAATTTATTCATCTCCCTGCCCTGATAGCACAGAGAGACAAGGACCATCTGAGCAGGGACATGGGAGAAATGAAAAAAGCAGGATAACTGAGCAGGTAATCAAAGCCAGGGGCCACTCGGGGCAGGCAGGAGTCACCCAAGCAGGACATCTCCTTTAGTATTTACACTAAAATTCTACCTCTTGTTCAAAAAAAAAAAAAAAAAAGAAAAAAAAAGGCAAGAAAAAAGGAACTGTATCTCAAGATGTCTCTAAATTCACCAAACTGCACTGCAACAGATTAAACCATAACAGCACAGGCCAGACAGGCCAGACAAAATATTAAGCACAATTAAACCTTAAAGGATGTTATGGCCCTTGGAGAAAAATGAGCTCAATTTCTTTTATCCTTATGTTTTACAGCAACTTTAAAAAGCCTTTTCTTCAGAGGATGCTACACTTTTAGACCAGGCTTTCAGCAGCTGCCCCTCTCCTGTCCAACATATATAATGTAAATTACAGTGAGCACAAACCATGTTGCTATTGAAGGAACTTTATTTTGGAACAGTGTCTGCTACAGTAGTGGCAGAAGAAGTAGTAATCTGCCCTTGCCCCCAGAATGCAGATTTACAGGAAAAGCCATTTATTTTAATTCCAGACTAATGATTCTCTCTTTCCATAATCACATTTAATTCCTTGAAGAGCTCTGTTTCCAGAGTTATTTCGCAAGTCTTCCTCCTACTTCTCAGTTAATTATTACTGACAAAACAGATAAACATGAAATGCTCCTCTCACTTTGGAGATGCTGAGATAATGTCCCACTGCTGCTGGGGTGGGGGAAGATGGAAATTTGGAAGCATTTAGACCCACCAGCCACTTTTTCCTGTAAAGTGATGCCCTTCCCCAGCATCATCAGCTGGGCTGCAGAACAGGGCAACCCCCCTCCATTTTTCCTTGGAAGAAAAAAAAAAGGAAAAATTAATAAAGCAGTTTGTTTTCTCCTGCTGGACTTCAGGCACCACGGGAAAGCAACCTCTCTGTTATGTCTAGACAGGAGTTTTTTTTGTACCATCCCAGCCTGACTCGCCCATCAATAGTCTTTAAATATTGAGGAGGGCTCCTGCTGCCTTTGCTGCTGCTCCTCTTGACCATCACACCACGGCCAGGCAGAGCCAAGGCCATCAAGAAGAGGTGGCACAGTTGCTTAAGTGCACAGTGCAGCCCCTGGGAAGCATATCCAGCCCAGCTTCAGCCCTTAATTATTAATATTATTTAGATAGCACCATCAGGGAGCCAAAGAGAAAGACTTTGCCCACTGCTGTGTGTCACATCCAGGCTCCCAGCAGCTGCCCCGCTGTTTGCACCGCCCTGTGCTCATGTCCAACAGCTACACCAGGCTGGGACTTAGGGATTAACTTTTCAGCATCAAAAGGCTCTCAGAGGCATCTCTTGCTTTGCTGGTTGAGCTTGCCAGGAAAAACCCCAGGTGGCACAAAAGGTGCTGTTGGGGGAAATGGGGGTTTGGATCACAACATTTCACTGGGAGCCAGCTGGGAGCAAAGCCCTGCTGGACAGCCTGGCATTGGGCAGCATGAGGGCAGGTCAGCAAACACAGAATAAGTGTTTTATTGGGAGGGTGGTGAGACACTGGCACAGGCTGCCCAGGGAGGTTGTGGATGCCCCAACCCTGGATAAAGCCTTGAGCAGCTTAGTGGGAGATGTCTCTGCCCATGGCAGGGGGGTTTGGGATAGATGATCTTTAAGGTCCATTCCAACCCCTTAACATTCTATGGCTAAAAGTGAAAATCCATGTCTAAGTCCCATTTCTTTCCTTATGACCACAGAGGATGGTCTGAAAGAAACTGAGCAATATTCAGCCCAAACTGCAGCCAAGCCTGGATGTGGCTCTTGCTTGGTTTTTAGGTGCTGGGCAGATCTTGGAGCACTGCTGGATGGATCCAGCCATTATTTCAACCATAGTTGTGGTTTTATTTACCATGGTGGGAGGTTTCTCTACCCCTTGGAGTCCTGGCAGCTTTGCCAGTGGCTCTTGGCTTCACCCAGGGGGCTCCATCCCCTTCCCACTGCTGTGCTCTGCCTTCCCCCCCAGTTACAGACCATTCTCCTTCCTTTGTTTGTGGAGGACAGCTTTGTTCTCTGCATAATAACAGGTGATTTAGCAGCTGTCACCTTCAGGGGCTGGAGGATTTGATGGCAAACTGTGCTGAGTAAAATGTGCTCCTGGAATCCCCCTTGCTGACACATCCACCAGAGCCAGGGGATGACAGAGGAGGCAAAAATCCCTTTCATGGCACAAAGACTCCACTTGTCCACACACACTTTGCAGCCCTGAACTTGCACTCCCAGCCCTCCACAGCAAGAGGCACAAACCAAAGGATGCCAAAACCACCCAAGACTGTTGCACAGGTCTCATTTGAGGCTGTCCTGTGCTCATTAGTAACCAGTTATTTGGGCTGGTGTAATGACACCTCCATCCCCTGCAGAATGAGATGCCACAGTCAGTATTGCCCCCCTCCAAGGCTTGTGTGCCTGGGTGGACACTCTGCTCACTGCTGCATCACCATCCTTGGATGTACCAGCACCCTCCTTCAGACCAGCACCTGCCATGTGTGGGGTCACTTGGATATTTGCAGTAGAAGTAAATAAGGAGAGAAATAGCCCACAAGTAATTTAGTAATAAACCAGCAAATAAATCTAGAAAGTTACCCAGGTGCCACACTCCACCACAGCCAACTCCAAAATCCATTCCAATCCAAATTTATCCCTCAGCCCTCCACATCCAGCCTGACCCTCCTACCCTGCCCCAGGCACAAGCCACGAAAATGTGAAACATCCAAATATTTCAGTCTTTCAATATTTCACAGCAAACAGTGAAACACAATGAACAAACACTGGGGAGGGATGGAAGGAGACACTGATTCAAAATCAACATAATTCCTTTTCCTTTGGTGCCTAAGACCTGGCACTGGGTTATAGTGATTTAAAGGTGGGGGTCATTAGGCTGTGAGCTGGATTCCATCAGCAGAATGAGGTCGGAATTAACACCACATCAGGCCACACTGAGGTGCAATGCCCAGCTGCAATTATAAAATTATTCAGCCAGTTTCCCCCCCCCAATCCCTCCCCAAACCTCCTTCTTCACCTCTCCAGCTCAGCCACTCCCGTGTCTCCAGCCCTCTTCCCTTTTCCATCCATCCAGCAAACACACAAGGCATTTCATGACAATGGAATTAGAAGGAACAAAAGAGCAAACCTCGCTGCTCCATGGTGTCCCTGGGCAGACAATGGTCCCAGCTGCTTCCCGGGAGCACCCAGCCACAAAGAGCCCAGCTCTGGTACCGAAGAGGGTCCTGGCTCCCTGGAGGGGCAGGAGGTTGTCACTGGAATATGCATCTCATTGGTTACCTGTCAGCTTTCCTGGGCGGTTGTAAAGTACAGCCACTGCCAGAGGGTATAATGGGATGTAATAACGAGCACAGGAGCTTTGATTAGGTGATGGGAACTGGCAGCATCCGCTGGCTTTCGAAAAAAAAAACACAAGCTCAAAGCTGTAAAATAAAGGGATGGCCAGGAATGTGGCCACTTTTTCAGGCCCGGAGGGATGGGAAGGAGAAATAAATTACAGCCTTCATTTCTCGCTCTAATCTCTCCATCTCTCGCCCCTCTGGAAGTCCCACTGTTGCAGTCCCTCTAGGCCCAGACATTATTTCCTGGCTCCTCAGGTATGCTAGAAAAATGACATGTTATAATACCAGGGAATTACAGACTGTGCAGGGGGAAGGAGGAAAACTCCCTGTCCCACAAATCACTGCCAGCGTCTCCCTTCTGCCGCTCGAGCTGCAGCCGCCTGGGGAGGCACCTGCAAATTCCACTGTGCCAGGGCTGGGATTCACCCTTTATTCACAGGCAATATCTCAAACTCACTGCAAGAAACTTAGACAAAATCGTGACTTGAATATTGATGCATCTTGGTGAGTGAATATTGCTCCAGACCCTGTGAGCAGAGATCATTTTGTCCCAGCTGAAAGGTCTGGTTTTCCAGCTAAATGCAATTTTTGTGGCTGGTAACACAACTGACTGTGCAGCACCTTCCCCCTCCCACCATTCCAACACCACCATGCCCTGTTTTCCCCAGCACAGATGTCCAGGCTGGCACTGAGACATAGCAGAGACCAGCAGAAAGGTATTTTTCCTCCCCCTGGGCTAAGGAAAAACATGTGCAAGCAAGATGGACACGAGAAAACCCTGGGGTTTGGAATGCCAACTGGAAGAAATAAATCCTGACTAATAAAGCACAGGCTTGGGAAGGATGCTGTGGATGCTGTGGATGCAAGGGCAGGGAGGAGAGCAGTGTGCAGGTTAATGAACCCACGACTCCACAAAAAATCCAGTTCAATCAATCTGTCTGTGAAGGGGAGATAACAGCCAGGACAAAGAAGGCTGAAGGGAACCTTTCAGCTGTATTACCCACTTCTCAGCCCCAAAAAGGAATTGGGAACAGGGTTGTCCACTGACAACAGGTAATTCCCTCAAACAATGGGATCTGCACGAAGTTGTGATTATTTCCAAGCAGCTGGTGATGCTGCACCACGGGAGGACTTGCACAGGGCAAATGCAGGGCAAGGGGCAGGATTTGGGACTAGAGGAGGGCTGCTGGTGGTGAGGACAGGCTGCCTGCTCTCATAGGGGCATTCCAGAAAGAAAACAGCATTTTGCAGGCTCAGCACAGCTCTTCCTTTCAGCACGAAACCCATAAACAACAGCCCAACAGCTTAACAGGGCTGAAATATGATGGTATTGAAAGGGGATGTCAGGAGGATTAACAGCCCTTCTCCTTCCAGCTCGCTGCTGAAGCCCTGTTAGGACTGGAGAGTCAATGCTGTGCTCAGGTTTTACATCTCCATTACACACAAACCAGCCCTGGGTTGGTGGGGGAAGGATTTCTCCTCTCCAAGACCATGGAGGGGGACACATGATATGGAGGCTGGGGATGGGATGGCTACCAGTGCTCTCCCCTTGGCATCCCAGCCCTGGGAAAGCATCAACAAAGACATTTTTCACCAAACAGATCTGATGGTCATTAAGGCTTAACAGGGAACTCATCTTACCAGTGAGGATTTGGACAGAGCTGAGTGATTACAGGGTGTTAGACCAGAAGATAAATCAACATGAGGATCCAATAAAAAAGTCTTTCAGGAAGCTTTGTACTGTTATAATACAGAGAAAAGAAAAAAGAAATACTAAAAGAGCAAACAGATGCAAAATGTCATTATGTTTCCCCTGTTTGCTGTGCAGAAATGAGGCTTCACTGCACCTCAGGACACCAGGCAGGGCTTTCCCCTTACAGATGTAACCTGTGTGTGCCCACTGTGATTTTGGGGGAGCATGTGTGAACCTCAGCCTGCAAATTCTTCTTCATAAACTGCAGGTTTGGAACTTTACACTCTTCATGCACTTTAATGCACTTTTTAAAATAGAAATGAGCTCAGACAACAGTTCCTATTTTTATGGGCTGATCCACCTCCACATCTGGTCACAGCTTGAGATTTCAAGCCAACTTTTCCAAATTGCAAAGAGCCATCCCAGCTCTGCACCACTGATCTGTGCTGTTTTACATGACATAAATATTTATACAATTACTCTTACTATCCTTCAATGACCAAAGTGATCACATTTCAAAGGGTCTATATTTAAAGAGCACAATACCCTGATGGAAATGCAGCTTTAAATTTTAAATAGCCACGTTCCTTCTCACGCACTGGACAGTCACACACCAAGAGAGATGGAGATGTTCTCCCCAAAGCCATGGCAGCTCCTGCCATCACTCCAACTCAGCATCCTGCATCCCCAAATCCTGGTGACCACCAGCTTTACCGTCTTCTGGACAAAGCCAGAAGGAAATTAAAATTAAAATAAATTGAGAGTATCATTGCCTGTGAGATGGACACCAATCCCAGCTGCTGCTCTCCCATCCCCTTGGATGAACAGGAATGCTGCAGGTTTCTCTCTGTGAACCTGTTCTTTCCAACCTCCCTGAGATTTCAATAGAAACTGAATATTAGCTCTTCTCCTCTGCATTCTGAACCACCTTACTCACCAAGTGATGATGCAAAATTAGAAAGCATAATAATAAATCTGGATTAGGAAATAATAAACTGGGATTAAAACACCTTTATAAATCATTTCATGCTCCCTACACACAGATGGGTCTAATTACTAGAGAAGAATAAAAGATAAACCTCATTTGGGTCAGTGCAGCCATCTTTCTCAGCAGAAAAAAATCCCCAACTCCTGATAAATCATTAGCTATAGAAATAAGTCAAGAGCTTTTCAGAATAAATGTGGAAGCAGCAGCAGAGAGAAACCAGGGAACAGCTCCTGTTGCTGCCCTATCCATCCCTGAGGTTTGGTTTATCCCTTTCCCTCTCTTTTTGCCTGACTTAAGTAAAGCAAAAAACAAACACAACTCAGTACCTGCGGTGCAAACTCACTCCTGACTCATCTGCAAGTTCCTCTAATAGAAGTAACACAAATAAAGCAGAGGGGGAGAAAAACAGAACCAAGTGGAAAAACACATTTAGGGAAGAGGGAGGGAGGGAGGGAGGTGCTGTCCTCCTGAAGCAGTGCCCCACAGCTGCTCCATTCATAAATATTTCACCGGGACGAACTCAGCTGCCAAATCTCAACCACTGCTTTGATGAAAAATATAAAAAGGCTTTTCCATTAGTGCTTTTGATGTTCTTTGCATACAGAATAATGAATGCAGGAGATTCATCTCCTTCCCCTCCTCTGTCTTCCCTCACTTCAGTCTTTTATCTGGCACAGCCTCCCAAGGACAGAGTGAAATCAGGATCTGGGCAGGGGGACAGAGCAGAGCCATTAGGTCTGTACATGTTTTCCATGGAATCTCTGAGTCACATTTGAGTTGGAAAAGCCCTCCAAAATCCTCGAGTCCAATCTGTAACCCAGCACTGCCAAAGCCACCCCTGACCCATGTCCCCAAGGGTCATGTCCACATGGCTTTTCAATCCCTCCAGGGATGGGGACTCCACCACTGCCCTGGGCAGTTGTACCAGGGCTTGACCACTCTTCTGGTGAAGAAATTTTTTCTAATATCCAATCTAAACCTCCCCTGTCACAACTTGAGGTCATTTCCTCTCGTCCTGTCATTTCCTCTTGTCTCCCCATTGCTCCAGCTTTTTCCACCTCAGAGGACAAGCCAGCAAGAAAATGGGGATACCCACAGATTTTTGGATGCTGTTGGCACTCCATACTCTGTTTCCACCCGACTGGACAATACTGAGTATCACAACTCTACCAGGAGTTGCTCAGCAGAAAGTTAACAGGAGTTTTAAAGCCCCTCAAAAGCATCTTACAGCAGATTCCAGGTGCTCCCCCACCTCTGCCCACACGGCACGGCAGGTTCCAGCCTGGATTTTGTGAGCTGGCACACAGGGAAGCAACACCCCGTGCCTTGAACTGGGCTGAGCTCCCCTGCATTTTTGGGGGGACTCATTTGAGGGAATCTCAGAGGAGAAAGGAATCCTCCCTCCAGCTCCAGAACGCCAGCGATGCAGCTCAGAGGCAAAGCCAAAACAGAGGAAGCTGTACGTGACCTTCTCCCAGCCTCTTAGTGCTCTCAGGAACTTAATAGCTCAACATTTATCTTAACTCAGCAGAGATGTGCCAGGGATAAAGTATCCATCTCCCGGCGCACCAGCTCCGGCGTTTCCATCCCGCCGCTGCCGAGCTTTCAATTGCAGCTTTTATCGCCTTTTCACACTTCTGCTGTGCCAGGGCATCCAAAGCAATTAAATCCAACCCATTTTTTCCCGACTTTTATTCCTTGAAGTGGAGCTTTCTTGTGCGGGGCAGAGATTACGGGGTTTGGACTGGCTTTTGATTCACGTTTATTTTCCATTAAGGACTCGACTGTGCTCATCTCCTCCTCCTCCTCCCAGCGCAGCTCCCCACGCGTTCCACATACCGGCAAAGAGAAATCGGGAAGTAGTTTTAAAGGAAAACAAACAGAAAGAGATGCCTGGCAGAAGAATTTTTTTTTTTGCAGTAAGTCCTGGAAACACGGAAAGCAGTTTAAGGGACTTGAAAGAGAGCGGCGTCTTATCAGAGCGAGTGGGAAGCCAATGTTCGCAGGAGAGTTATTGCTGCACGTTATTCACCCTCCTGGTTTGTATTTATTAGGAATGATGAGGAAACCCGTCATGCACTCAGTTAGGGCTTCTCAGCAGCACTAACACAGCAGAAAATTCCCCCGTGCCCAAGGACCAAGAGGCTCCTGTTTCTTTTGGGACTTGTTTTGGGGGTCCTTCACCCCGTTTTCTGCTCCATAATCCCAGTGGAGGGGAGGAGTGAAGGACCTTCACTGTGTTTGGGTGATGCACCTGTTTCAGGTGGAGGACATGGAGGCCTTGGACACTTGGTGGCCTCATGGTCACAAATGGGGTCACCCCAAGTGGCCTCATGGTCACAAATGGGGTCATTCCAAAAGGATCCACAGGGACACAGGAGAGCTCATGCCTCACCTGGATTATTAGAGCAAGCTCTGCTCCTTCTTTTCTGCTCAGAGGGGTCTGGCACCTTCCAAAAGCTGAAAATTAGTGCATTATTTTGCTCCTGAAAATCCAGCAGACCAGAGGAAAAAGTTGCCAAGGAGACCCTAATACAGCACATATGCCCCTGGTTTTATCCTGCTAATCTGGAGGTGCTCTCTTTTCATCTTTTTTTTCATCTTCAAACCATGCAAACACAGAAGAAATTAGTTGAAAAAAAAACCTATTTCCCATCCAAACTTCCACTTCCCAGAGGATTTGAGCTTTTTGAATTACAGCACCTTCTCCTGGCAAACAAGCCCTTCTGAAGGGCAAGGCTCAAAACACTGCAGGGATGCAGATTTTCAAACCACTCATTATGCAAATAGCTCATTTATTGCTGCTGAGCTGAGAGCAGGAATTCCAGGCATGCAAATAAAAATAGTCAGGGAGCAACAGCCAGTAAGTTCGTGATGGCATCTGCTGACTCGGGTAACACACAGCACGGACCCTGCAGGCAGCAGTTTATGGGGAAGTTTGAAACTACAGGTTGAAATGGGGCTGAAACCACCCAGGTGATTCCCTGGGCTCTGCAGGACCAGGAGCATCTCCAGCTGGAAGTTCTGCCAGCGCTGCAGATCCTGCTACAACCCTATTGATCCCCAAATCTTCCTCATCACAAGATGCCTGAGCTAAGCAAGGCTGAAATTCAATAATTCAGGGTGACTGGACACGGGGGGGGTAGAGCTGAGGTGTGAAGGGGCTACAGGAGATTTCATCCCCAGAGTTGCAACAGTGCCAGGACTGCAAAGCTTTCCCTAAAACTTTAATAAACATCCTGGTGCTGGGTGGGAACGAATACTAATGAGCATCTGATAAAGACTGGGAGAGAGAATCTGGCTGGGAAAGGAGACAAAACTCAAAATTAGCCATGCAGGCGGGAAATTTTAAGCAGGACTATCCTGGGAACAGGCTGCCTCCACATTTCTCTTCTCACAGTGCCTGGAAGCACAGGGAGAGTCGCGTGTAGGATGCTCCACGGCCAAGGATGAGCCTTTGTCCTCCAGGAACTGAATCATGTACAAATACTTCTGAGGCCCAGAGCCTTCCAGCTACTGAATCTCATTCAGGTCCAAGTCCTGGAAATGACCTGGCACAGGGCATCAGTGAGCATTGCAGCCATGGGAAATAATAAGGAATTTAAAAAGCAAAACAGAAACAGTGAGCTGAGTATTAAAGAACCTTTCAAGTTCAAACACGGGGGAAAAAAATGCGATGCCGAGCCAGTCCAGCGTCAGCACTCAAGGTCAAATGGAAAAAGAAATCTCTGTGGGTTTGCCTTTAACAGGCTATTGTTAGTGCCACGATGTTTAATATCATTAACACAGAATCATTATGTAAATTCCGGGTTTTAAGCTCAGTTGTTGCTATCACAAGTTAGTTTTAATGTGGAAGCAAAGTAAAAGCAGCTGGTGCACTGACCCGGGCTGGGCAGACTCCACACTCATATTCTCCCTCTTGAATACAAGATTTTCTGGGTTTTTTGTGCTCCTATATCCTTTAAACAGTGTCAGCAAAAGTCTAGTTTAAAATGTGATAAAAGTCTCAGTGCATTTTTTTGCTGCCAAGTGACTGAAATGACAAGAGAGATCCCGGCAGGAGCCGGTGGAGTGTTCATCAGCGAGCAGATTAATTGCTGAGACAGAAAGGTCCTGCTACACAACCACCCGACAACAATCGGGTAATCACTCATTATGTGTCTATTACTCAAAGTCCTGGAGCTGGCACGACACTTAAATCTGGAGCCACATCAACCCAAGCGATGACAAATATCATTTCCTGCCTGCAAACAGCCGAGCTCAGCAATTCCAGCCAGAGGAATTGAAAAGAATAAATTTACCTGGGCCCGTAATTTCACAGCAATTGCTGTATTATATTAAAAAAAAAATGAAAAAAAAAAAGAGGTTTCTGTGATGGAGAGACTGTTCCTGGCTTCAAACAAGAACATAAGCAATAATGTATGTGCAACAATACTCTGACTGACTGTGTGTTTCAATGAGCATTCACACACACGGTCCTGAACAGATGAAGGACAAGTGCTATGGGCTGAATGGGCTGCATTGAGTAAAGCTAATTAGCTGTATAAGCATATGCAAGACTGAGACCTAAATTTGTTCTCTGCCTCCTGGGACACTGATAACTCCTCTTTCTGATTGTTGTGCAATGTAGATAGAGCAAGTCTAAGGCAATGCTATAACCCCTGGCTGCTGTAAGGGCATTATTTTCTTGCAAGGATGTTAAGGTTGGGAAACAGCAGCTCAGGTGAAAGAGAAGCCTTGTCCATGCTCTTATCATGGGTTATTGCCAGGTCTGGAAGCAGGACTCATCATCCCTCCCAAGCTGCCATTAAATGATGTTAATACCCAGCCGTGCAGAACACCACCAAAATATTTGCTGTGATCAACCAGCATGACACTCTCGTAACAAATCTGATAATCCAAAGCTGCATCAAGCAAGACAAGTCCCTAATTTCCCTCATCCAAAACACATGTTGCTGCAACAGAAGATGCAGCCTGTTATTACAGGCTTGATCCCCTGGCTTTTATTTGCACGGTGGAGCTTTGGCACAATCTGCTCTTGTCTGGTTGGTCCCTTTGAGATGGCGGAATTTAAACACAACAAAACGTGGGTAACCTCCACCAGATCCCTCTGAAATGTAGTAGAGGACTGAGGTAGACAGGTAGGTCTTCTGAAAAAGCTGCCCATGCCTTCCAAAAATCCAGTTGTGGCTGCTGTCTTCTGACCCCCAGCCAGAGCATTGAGCAAATATCCCACGGGAATAAAATTAAGCTGGCAACTGAATAATCCTCTGAAACCCCAAAGGAGAGCAGAGTTTGCAGAGAGCTCTGGAGATCCTTGTGTGCATGAAGAAAGGAAATGACCATCAAGGTCTTTATCCCATCCTGACTGGAAGTACTGGCAGAGTTCCCACTGGCTGCAGGAACTGGGCTGAAGAAGTTGCAGAGCACAGAGTCAGTGACAACGAGGGCTAAAGGGACGCGGCAGACACAAGAGGAGGCACGTCCTCCATCAGGTGATGCCACAGCCATGGGGGTGCCATGGCCCTCAGTGAGGCATCACTGCTCCTCCCCAGAGCTGTGCCCAACACTGCAACCCTGATCCCACCTCTCCTTTCCTCACCAGCACCCAAACCCCCCAAACCTGAGATGTTTAAAAGACAAAAACTGACACACAGTTCAGACCTTTCCAATAAGATTTGTTATTTATTAAAAGAAAAAGAAATATAACTGAAACACACAGTAACCAAACCAAGTTCCTGCTATGTTTTATTACTTCTTTAATCTAAACATAAAGTCATAAGAGTAAGATACTTGCTATAAGGAAATGAGCTGTCAAGTGATTTACGGTTTTGCTTTGTCTCTGTCTCAACAGCTCAAAGTCTTCTCCAAGAGCCTATTTTTAGCCAGCTGTAAAAATTAGAGGCAACAAGGGACAGGGTGGGAGCCAAGAGCTGAGAATTGTATAGAGCAATTTTACCTATGTCTTCATTATCCTAATGCAGCTCTAATTGCTGTATCTGGGTACCATATGGACAATCATGGTCAGTGTTTTAATGCCTTTACTGCTTAAAGGTGCCTTCACACATGAGATCAGCCTGGGCAGCCACAGCCCAAGAAGGAGCAGTGCTGGGGAAAACACCCCTGGGTTTGGGTTTGGTTGCTGGGGTTTGGGAGTTGGATTGTTGTAGCATTTGTGTTTTGATAGTTTTTATTAATAATGGCCAAAAGGGCTTATTGCCATTATGCAGAAGGAATCCACAAGGTGTGTAGCAAGACCAAAATCAGCTGGAGCCAAAATCAGGCTCTCCTTTACTCCCAAGACAGCTCAAATGGAACTGCCCCCCTCCCCCCATTTCTCCTATAAATTAACTCAACTATAAAATAAAAGCAGTTGTCTTATTCACATTTCATTGGTCATTCCAGCCAAAATTATTCTAATAATTCCCCTCAACAAGAACCAAGGCCCTCTATGGCGTAAATTTTATTTCCAGAACCTTCACTTGCAAACGATGACAATAATTATTCTAAGTCCCATATAGCACCTTCCACACAAGAGCTCTAAGAGCTGTAACAATGGGAAGTTATTACCAGAGCTTTAACAATAGAAAGTTATTACCAGCATCCTTATTTGTGAGAATGAGGCACAGAAAGATCAAACGAATTGCTGAAGATCATTCAGCAGCTCGCTGGCAACGCCAGGAACAGAACTGTAATCTCCTGACCCTCCATCCACAGCTGATTGGGGCAGGGGAAAGAAAAAGCATTCTTGAAGCATGTATGAAAGGGGTTTGTTTTTAAAGGTGCTGAAAATGAGCTTCTTCAAAAGGAGCAATGATGGCAAACATTGGAATTTGAGAAAAATCTGAGAGAGATTAAATGATGCCAGTAATTACTGCACAGTGGGGAAATGGATAAACAGAGAAGGACGTGTTTTTTGGCCACTTTGTCATCCCCTTTGAGACATCCAGTGAGGAAACCCCAACAATCACACACCCTGTAGTACAAGTGATGTCACATCTAAGCATTATAACTCTTTTCTCTCCCTCATCTTTCTCCTTCCCTTTGTTTTCTCCCCTGAACTGTCCAAGTTGACATACCCAAAATCATCAGTGAATTGTGACCACCTTGGCCAACGCAGTTTGCTCAGAAGTACCAAACACACCCTAAGTCTCCATGAAGCTCTTTCCTCTCAGAAGTATTTCAGGAGACAATTTATTTAGGAGAAAGAACAGACCTTAATCAGCAGAAGAACCACGGAGAAACAGAATATTTACACGAAGCCACATCCTGAAACCAAACAGGATGGAATCCTCTGAGGCAGCTATTAAGGAGATTGCCCAGCGGAAAGGAAATTCAGCAAACCAGATTATCCCTAACAGGCTTATCCGCTGGAAAAAATCATCAGAGCAGCAACAAGATAGTTTTGAGAGACAATTAATGAAAGGTAAGGGGAGAGAGGAGATTGTAACAGGGTGACAAGGAGCGAGAAGCCATAAAATAGAGCTTGTCACGGCTGATCAGTCGTAAGGACATTACACGACCCATCACACGTCTGCAAGAGGAAAGGGGAGTCAAAATGTTCCCAGTGCCTCATGTCTACGGCTTTGCCAGGGGCACAACTGCTTTTATCTCCTTTAATACAGCAAGAAGAAGAATTCCCCTGCTAGTTCAGTTGACAGGCATGAACTGCATCAAAAGAGTTTCCACCAGCAGCACTCTGCTCCTCACAGCCCAGCCCTGCCGCTCCTGTCCTGCACAGAAGGCACTGTCTCCTCCAGAGTGTGATCCCAAATGTTTAAATTAATGGCAAACTGAAAAAAAACCAACTGAAAATGGGTGAAGGAACAAAGCTCACAGGATGGCCTTGGATGGAAACCACAAGAGGTGGTTACATTCTTCCCACTGGAGGGAAGCAGCACTCCTTGAGCAGGACCACGATGGAAATAAAGCATCATTGCTGGGATATCAAGACTTTCTCTCACAGGATTATTTAATGCTGTTATTTCCAACCCAGACTCGTCTTAAATCTTAAGACAGAGCTCAACAGCAGACAAGACAGGTAACCCCAACTCTTATTTCTGCCTCCTTTGCCTTGAATGTACCACTACCCACCATGTACTCCTCAGCAGTGAAACTAAGCAAAAAACTAAGAAAAAAATCCCACAGGGGAAAGATGAGGGCTCCTGGCATGGGGAAAGGTCCATGCCATCATCTCTGGCTGAGGATGGGACAAGCAGGGACAGACAGATTAAAGGATTTGTCAAGAGCTAATGATATGGACATCTTTCCACTGACTTCACTAGGCTTTGGACCAAATTCCTGTACAAAGAGCTGCACTCAAGAGCTATCAAGGAGATTAATTCATTAGCATTTTTAAAGTACTTTTAGATCCTGGAGTGAAAGGGGCTATCAAAGTGCAAAGTCATTTTATTAGTGATAAAGTCTAAGAACAGCAAGTTGAATCCTTCAGTCTCAAGCCTTATGGTACAAATGGGTTTGTAACGTGAAGACACCACAAAGTCCTCAGATATATTAAAACTTCCTTGCATAGACTTACACTAGACACTAATTTTTCTAAGATTCTCTTTAACTCCACAAATTCTGATGGTAATTTTTCTAATTCTAATGCAGCAGGATGGACCCAAATCCACTTAGGGAAAGCAGAAGGATGTAAAGCAGCCCTTGAAAGGCTCCTCATTGCTTTTGGCAGAGCTGTTGTGCTTGGTGTGCTGTGTCAGGACACTGACCACAGGGGACCCTGCGGCCCTGAATTCCCTCCCTTCCTCTTGAGAAGCAGAAAACAAGGCCATCACAGACTCTGTGCACACAATTCTTCAAAATTAACCAAGGGAATGGCACACAGGCAGGCCAAGAGGACACAAGGCAAGAAGTTGGCACAGCTTCAGGTTGGCCTTGCATGTGGATCCTTCTCCAAAATAAAATCTCAAGCCTATAAAAACATTGGCAGCCGGCGCCGGAAGATGCACAGTGCACTCCTCTGTCGTTCTGCTGGTGGAATAGACCTCATCCTGTTCCCTCTGGCCCCAGATCAAGCACAGCTCCTCAAAGGAATTTTCCATTATCCTGTGGCAAACACACCAGGGCAATCTGGCTGCTTAACTGACTTACACCCTGACCCTCCTCTGCAGCAGCGGCGAGATCGTGCATAAGCACAAGTCATTTCTCCTGTGATGCACCAATTCCAACACCACAGCCCAAGAATTCCCAGGCTGCCTGAGAGAACTGCACTGGGACAGCCTTAGTCTTCTTTGCTCCAGCTCTGCCCTCCTGGCAGACTCTCCTGTCCCCCATTCATGGTTGTTGAGCCCTTAATTTGTTTCCACAGCTCAACAGGCTCAAAACCAGGGGAAATATGGAAGCCCTCAGCACCCCTCCCCTGTTTCTATTTCGGTAAATTCTTTTTTTGTCCTGCTTTCCCACTTGGCTGTGAACTCATCTCCAAATTTGTACAACCATCCCACCATTGCTCACAGGTCCAAGTGCCAAATTCATCTCCCAGTGACACAAAGAGGAGAAACCTAATGATTTCAGCTCCCATCCTCAGGCAGAGGAGGGGCTCTGGAAACACATGCAAACCTTGGTGGATCCAGGCATTATCAATTAATCCAAGTGTCCTTGAGCCACCAAGGAGCATGAACACCCCTGGCATCACAGGGAATGCCCGAGGTGTGCTCACAGCACTGATAAACACACAGAGCTTATCCCGACTTTCCCTGTGCCACATTTTATTTGCTCAAGAAAAATGTTCGGCATCTCCTTATCCCCTGCTCATTTCCGATGTGGTTTCTACTTTCCCCAGGGTCACAGGCAGTGACAGGCATCCCTGAGGCTTATTTGTGTTTGGAGCCATCTGCCAGTGCAGGGAGGGTTGAAACAGTCCCTGCAGTGAGAAGGAGCCACAGAAGAGCACTGAGGTTTCCTTGGTAGGGGTGACCAAGTGACAAAATCCCATTTGGTTTGTTCCCTCTTCCCAGGGATCTGGTCTCAAATAATGCCATGGCTCAGCTCCAACGACATCATCTCCCCAGCAGCGTGGTTCACATTATCCTGGAGAAGGCAGAAGGCTGCAACTCCAAAAACACATGTTTAATTACACTGCAGTGCATCCACTGCTTCCCTCGGTCTGGTGTGCAGGGGAGGGGGAACAGGGGGACGTTTCACCCCACAGATACCCACAATCGAGTCCTGACAGCTTGCACAGATGTCCACTGTGTCCCCTCAGCCACCACACCCTTCACTAACCAGTCTGCAAATGAACTAAAACAGCCTCAGTGCTGCAAACAGCCTCTGGATGATGCAGAGAGACCAACTCCGCTGCCAGCTCTGCGGGAGGGAGAGGAGAAACCGTCCCCAGCACAGGGACAGGCACACAAAGGCCACATTGTCCCACACTGCAATTAACTCCAGGGAAAAAAAAAAATAAATAAAAAGGCCAAGGCTTTCTGTTTGTGAGGGGCAAGGCTTTTCTAGGACACATCCAGCAAGCAGCAGGTTTGTGCTCTGCTTGTGCACCCAAAAAACCCACTCGGGGTACAGACCCCCCTGGAACTGCTGCTGCTGCCTGCCCAGGGAGCTGCAATGTCAATGTATCACCCCCAGCTTACACTGGCTGGCATTTTTCTAACAAGAGTTTTTTACAGGGGAAACAAGATCCAGAGCCTTTCAAACCCTCTTTACAATTTGTCGGCTGGAAGGGATGAAGTTGTTGGGAATATCATGAAACAAGTGGCACATCACCTCTTTGAAACCCAAATAGCAAGAGACCACATCAAGTCTTCAAATATTAATCTGTACTTACCAACTAATCAGCACTGACAAAAATAGCCCATCTAATTATCAGAACACTACCACCTAAATAATGAATTATATGCCTTATTAAAAAGTATAATAGATTAGAGGACGTGAAACAATTGCAATTAGTAAAACAAGAAACGCTGGGAAACAGAAAAAACAACCCTACAAGTGTGATCTGAATTGTATAAATTAATGTTCCAAAATAGTGACTGATCTTCAGCACATCAAATGGCAGGAACTTTTGAGGCCTACTGCAATGCCATGAATGCAATTCATTTCAAAATTGCTGAAAACTCATATTAAGGTGTTGCTTTGTCCATTCCACCTCCCTGGCCTGGGGAGGCTCATCACTGGGAGTGAGCCCTTACTGGGAGCAATCCCATTTCTGTGCATGGAATTACTTTTTTAAGAGGAAGTGGGGTGGGGGACAGGGATGCTGCTGCAGATCACAGCCAGGGGAATGAGGGATGCCTTCAAGCACTTATAGGAAATGTTCTCAGTTTCCCTTTAATATCACCAGGTCCCTCTGTGCTGCACATTAACCAAGCCCTGCCTTATATAAAAGCACAGGGTGGGGAAGAAAGTGAGGGACACACTCCCCCAAACCTGTTTCTCACTGCTCTTGGTCCAGCTCTGCATCCCAGTGCTGGATGGGCCTTGGAGCAACCTGGGATAGTGAAAGGTGTCCCTGCCCATGGCAAATCTTTCCATAATTCTATGATCTTTGCAGAGATCCTATAGCAGGTGTTCCTTCTCTGACCCCAAGTTGGACCTTGTTTTTCCAATCCATGGTCTGTGAGATCCTCCAAGCCCTCAGCTTTTCTTTGCAGTCTTCAAACGTCAAGGGGTGAATAAATCCCTGAAATGCCGTTGGCTTTTTTCCTTTTTCCAGGACTACTCTGCAATATTTACCTTTTGAAGGCTTCAATGCTTCCTGCAGTCCTGGCACCACTCAGATGCAGAACAGCAGAACACACTCCTAATTGTACCCCAAGGTATAACACAAAAGAAAAAGTAGCACAAAAAAAAAAAAAGCTTTAAAGGAAAAAAAAAAACAAACCTGGCGATTGCAAAATATTTTTAAAATAAATAAAAGAAATCCAAAACTCTGGATGTCTTTGAGATGGTATAATAGCACCTGAATGATGGTAATTGATCTTTAAAATAACATCCTCCTTCTGACCAAGAAGAAAGAGCTGGTGAAATTCTTCTTCATTTTAAACCAGCCTTTTAATAACCTGAGTGCTGCTCCTGTGGACTGGGGGGTTATGACAAGGACAAAATAACTCACTTCCTGTCCAGAATTAATTTTATTTAGCCCAGCCCTGAATAATTAATGTCATTCCTTGCAAACATGTCCCCAAATGCCTCCCCCTCCAATAACCTGCACCAAATCAAATGAAGAAAAAGAGGCTTTTGGTTAAACTGCCCCTTGTAGTGGACAATACACTGAGTTTGCTGCATTTTTCTTCTACTACTTCTACTTTACTAAAATAAAGCATCATTGCTTTAATGAATACACCAAGTCCAGTTTACTCCATGTTTAAAATCAAGGTTTTCCCCCGCAAAAAAATGTGTTAACACTTCATACAAAAATGTTTTCCATCTGAGCTCATTTTTAAGGGAGAGTTTCAAGCTGGAGACAATTAGGAAGATCAGGAATACACCCCAATCAGCAGAGAGGAGGGGCTGAGAGCCCACTATACATTAATTCAACTTGGAGCACGTGGCTGCACAACCCAAAGCCTGGGACTGGTGTGACACTCAAAATTTCATGTAGGAACACTTGTATGTGTGGATCCTTCAAGAGAAATGAGTCAGCCTGGAATTCAGAGCTTTTGTATTATGCTGGAAAACAAACATTTTCAATCCAAACACAAAAAGGTCCAACCTCTTGCCTACTTTGCAGCTCCACCACCGAGCATGTTAATGCCTGGGAAAGAGAAAATGACTGGAAATGAAGTTAACTCCAAGCCCAAGGTGAAGCCAAGTTGTTTGTTTTCATTACTAAAAGCCACAGAAAAGAAATGCAAAACACGAAACAGCCCAGAGCCAACGGTGAAATTCACATTCAGTCCCAGGATTTTCCGTAAATGTTTGTTTTCATCCCAGTGTACTCAGGTCAGCTTCAATTTTTGTTAACACCATCAACAGAGCGGGGCCAAAATATACTCTGACAACCTGGAGGTTGGGGGTTTTTAAAATATTAATTTGCCCTCCATTCTAAAATCACTGTCCTGACTGATGTTTGCAACACTGAGTTTATCATCAGTTGTGAATTTAATTAACGTGCTGTTTCTCCCTTCAACCAGATCATTAATAGAGTTGATAAATCAAACGTGCCATTGTACTCCATAACACTGGATTTGTGATATTCCCCAGAGGTCAGAGGACACGTAAACTGAGGGAGAAAATTCATTGAGACATAAATACAGCGTCCTCATCTGTGACAGTCGGATACAATCACACTCCAGTGTGATGTGAGCATTATGTAAGAGAATATTGTCTCCAGCCTGTTCCACAGAAATGCCACAAAACCAATACAGGAGGACATAAAAACTGGCTGGCAATCTGTTTCATACATTGCTTCTCATTCTCCTTTCATCTGAGCTGAGCTGCCAGCTCAGTAATATTTACTTTTCTTTTAAAGCTCAGGTAAAAAACAGTACCACTGGGGGAGTATTTTTATTTATTATAAATGAAAGATGGAGACTTCAAATGGGGAACATTCTATTTGTCCTCCTTGAGATTTCTTGGGATCTTTTGCCCCTTCTTGGGAGAATTGACTGGATGGAGCTTTGAGCAACCTGGTCTCATGGAAGGTGTCCCTGCCTGTGGCAAGGGGTTGGAATGAAATGGTCTTTATGGTCCCTTCCAACCCAAACCATTCTGTCTCTATGACTGAGCTGGTCCCCACATGCTTTCCTATTGCACATCATGCACAGCCCCTGGCTGTTAATAAATGATTAATAAAATTATTAATTAAAAAATTATCAGGAGGTTGTGGTAAAAACTAAAAACCAAAGCAGTACATAAAGCACCAGCTTTAAACCAGTGAGCCCCAGACCCTCAGTCTTCACCACAGTGACCTGAACACCCATCCCATGGCTCACCAGATTCCTCAGCTCCTCCTTGTGCATAAGGTTTTGCACAGGAAGGAGGCACCAGAAAACATCTTAAAAAATAATAATAATGAAAAAGAAAACCCCAAATAATAAACCTTGTCCCTGTGCAATCATTTTCTCTCTGGTTTGTGCCGAGCAGAATATCCCACTTCTGAAAGCACCAGTGTGAAAGGTCCCCAGGGTGAGTGGTTTAAATAACAATGAACAGGGCAAGGCAGGGTCCATTCCCCTGACAGCACTCACCTCCTCACCTGAAGATCAGGGTCCTGGATGCAGGTCACCACCCCAAAAAATCCCAGGAGGTCTCGGTGGACACCAACACTTGGCAGAAGAGCCACTCCCCGAGTGGGTCCCAGGGATTTGTTGGGCAATGAGCAGTGCTGGGAACACCCTTGAAGAACCAACCCTGCTTGCAGGCACCTCCAGACGAGATGTGACGGAGGCACAAGAGCCTTTCCCAAACGCAGCCCTTAATTACCCTCGGTGGTGATGCAGCCAGCGGGGGAGATTAAGGTGATGGGTGGGATCCTCTCACCCGCTGCCCTGGCTCAGGCTGTGGGGAGAAACCAGCATCTCCTGAGGACTGTGCATGTCCTCCTGGGATGTCTCAAGTGTCTGGGGGAGAAATGCCCTCTGGAGGTACCGATCCCAAGCCGTGACCAGCCGGGACAAGCCCCACACCTGCCGGAGGGCTCGGCCCCGGCGTGACGAGTCTCGCCGCGGGAGCCCTGCCAAGGTTCAAGGGCTTCACAATTAACTTTCACAACAAACCAAAGCCTCAAGAGCTTTTTAATCTCCAAATAAGCAGGAGATGCGAGTCCACACCGAGGCTTTTGTGCCCTGGTTTAGCGGGGAGGTGCTGATAAGGACGTGGCTGTTGTGTGTCTGCCTTGAGCACAACGGGACCTCTGATTATCCACCTTTATTTTCCACAGCAGGAGAGCAGGAAAAGGCATGGGATAGCTGTGCAACAGGTTAAAACACAGGGAACATTTGCTCAGTAGTGCAGCCTCATGCAAATAAGCTGGAAGGAAATGCTGAAGGAGAAAAAGAGAAAAATTCCAGCGCAGGTACCACTCACTGTAAAAAAA
>VYZS01015675.1:0-16731 GCA_013400695.1 Neodrepanis coruscans
CCCCCCCCCGCAGCCTGTCAGGCTGATGGGGCCAAACCCTCCGAGGGGCTGCTCTCCAGGACAGGGCAGCAAGGAACAATGAGCACATTTACGTCAAGAGAGAATTTTCCGAGCTGATAAATACCCCGACAATGGTAACAGTGGGCTTAGGAACGCATATATTCACTCAAGTGCAATTAGCCTTTAATTTCGGAGCCCATTAAACAGCTTGCTGACTGCAAAAGCCAATGTTTTCAGCGGCATTGCTAACTGGCAATCCACTCGTCAAAGCTCGGAATTAGCTGCTTAGTGACGTGTAAACTGCACTTTTAAACCAACACGGAGCAGGGGGAAAGAGGACGATATTTAATGAGAAAAGTCAGATTGATATTATGGAACATTCTGGAAGTGCCTGTGCATCTTGAAGCAGAGGAGGAGGGGGAGCTAGGGTTGGGGTTTTTTTAATAACCTCACAAATAATCCCTCCTCCTTTCTCTCTCTCAAACCATGTCAATGATCAAGGAAATGAGAACAAGGCGCTTGATTCACAGCTGACTCTCTCTTCTTGTTACATCAGATCAAGAAGGAGCAGTGTGGGGGGGGGGCATTTCTGCAGGGGAAACAAATCTACAAGCTGGCATTTTGTCTCCTACTCCTATTAATTAGCCCACTTTTCTGCCAGAAACAGAGCTTTTTAAAACTTGCAGCGGAGTTACGTGTGTGCCCACTCACACACATATCTGCACCCAGAAAATTAAATATTATATGTGTGGGATAAACTCCTCCGAAAAAATAACCAGGGAAAGACTACCTGGTTTCTATTTTATTTGGCGGCTGGATTTCTATTCTTTCCCTTAATCCCACGGGAAAACTGCACAGTAAACTGCTGATAGTGAGCTGCAGCCCACCTAGAGCCCCATTTAGTGACAGCCCTTGGATGGGGGCACTGTGCCCTGCAGCAGGTCTGCAGGTCTCTGAAATGCCTCTTTTAACCCCAAAGAGGAAAAACTTCGCCATGGTCTCACTTGGAATAAGGCAGAAAGCACACGGGCATCCTCTTGGCAGGTCAGAGGGGGGTTTCCATGGCTCCCACTGTGTGACACGGCTTCTCCCCCTGCCCCAGAGCCCGGTCCCACTTGCCATTCCCAGCTCCAAATGTACAGCCTTTCGCTGTTGCCCGTTTCCCAGGATTTGCCATGTCCCGTGCATTAATTTGGCTCATTCGCTGGTGACAAACAAAACCAACTGTCTACGAACAAACACAGAACCCCCACAGCCCGGGTTTCCACCACAGAAACACCGATGTGCTTCCGATGGAAGTTCTGAGAAAACAAAGGCAGAGTCATCAAAGGCCAGGAATGCAGCTCAGCATATGGAGCCCCGGACCAAGTTGAATGTTTCCATTGTGTGAAACTCATTCATTACAGATACAAGATGCAGGGCAGATATTTGCATTTTTAGAGGGGCATCTTGTCATTTTTAGATAAATCACGGGATCCAGACCCTTTCTAAAAGGCATCAAAGCTCACATTTCTTGACATCCTGCCTCCCTTTGTTTCAGTACTCTGCCTCACTGTTTTCTTTTCCTCTGCACGAATGTCATTGAAGTTTGCATCCTACGTGTCTGTGTGAACCCAGGGACTTCTCGTTTTTGCTTAAAAATGTGCTGCTTCCTACGACAAAGCAAGGCAAAAAGGGATGCAACTGAATGCAATCAGGAAAACTAACAATAAATTAGAGTAGGATATCGTACCCAGTTCCACGGCTGCCATCTCCTCATTCCCATTCCCCCCGCTCCATTCCTCCCTCCAGCCCCGCCCCAAGCCCCGCCCCAAATGGATAATCATTCCTTTGATTTCTCCCTCCTTCAGCCCAAATCAAATCGAATTTGGAAACGCACATCATCTTTGGTGTGGCAGGAAGAACCAGCAGTACAATAAACTAAAACAAATCTTTTTTTGCCCCCCTTTTCTTCCCAGATAACACAGAATCCTCCTGAAATGAACAAATGTAACTGTGAACAGAGCCGGGCTTCCCATGGGATCAACCCATCAGTTCCTCGATATACACAGAACGAAGTTAAATGGTTCCATTTCTCCCAAGGGGAAGCAGACCTTCAGTTGTGAAATATTCCCACCAGAAATTCTGGAGAAGCTGAAAAGAAAGGAAAAAAATCCCTGTCTCTTCTCCAGCCCAGTGTAGACATTTCCCCAGCAATCCTACATGTGCTCATCTCACCCCAACAGCAGGAGCTTTAGGCTGGTTGTGTTACATGGGAGTCCTGAAACTGCTCCAAGCAAACTTTCCATTTCCCATCACTCCCAAGCAGAAGGGGAAATAAAGAGCCCTAACTGAGTGCCAGCATGTGGACAGCTCACTCCAAACCCAGGCTCTGCTGTCCACATGGACACCTGCCAAGGGCAGCAGCAGCCAGAGGCACAGTGACGCCCCCTCCTTTGGCAAGGGAGTGCCACAACAGGAATGAGATGGTCCCAGAGCCCACAGAGTGCTTCACTCACAGGGCACAGGAGGGTGACTTTCCCAACCCCATGAGCCATGAGCACACTCTCCTCCTGAAGAACCTCCTGGCTTGGGTGCAGTGAGCAGGGCCCTTCCACTCCAGCCCAGGGCTGAGATGCAACCAGAGCTGTCCTCCAGCATCCAGAGAGATCCTTTGGCCTCAGCTGGCCAACTGGATAACGTCTTCCTCACCGAGGGACTGTGAAAGTGAACTTGCAGCATCCACTCAATGCTATTTATTTGTTATTAAAGGCAAGTGAAATCGTAGGATTTTATCTCAATCCCACAGGATTACAGCTGTCACATCACAGGTAGTGCAGTATTGCCCTGTTTGTCTAATCTTGCCTGCTGATACTTCCCCATGTCCTCCAGGGGAACCCCTGAGGAGATGAAAATGAGACTTCACAGCTCCAAGTATTTCTTTGGGTCTGTGCATTCAGGCCACATAAGGAATTAAGTGCAGGGCACAAAGTTAATTACATGTACTTTCTTTTCCACAAGTTGTATAAAAAACAACCCACGGACCCAGAAACGTAGCAAAGCACAGAGCCAGAGATGCCAAACACAACTAACAACTGCACCTCTAAAAAGAGGTGCTACCAGTCTGAAGAAGAAAGGTGTTCAAGGAAGCTGGAAGGAATGGGAGAAGAGACATACAGGGGGCCACATTTCTCACAACAGAATGGACAGAAAAGGGCTCAAGTGGAAAACACCTGGGAGATTTTCCTTCTGCATCATAAGATACAACTATTTATTATAAATTATGGAATGAGAATTACAAACGGTTGTGCAGGTGCTTTGTAGAAGTAACTCAGAAGGATGAGTTGACAATGGACTTCCATCTCCAGACCCCCTCCTTTCTATTACCCATCAATACACAGAGGGTGGCAGCCTCAGTGACTCTGTCTGTCCCCCCCAGGCTCTCAGAGCACACCTGAATCACCCACAGAAATCCCTGTGATCCACTGAAAGCCCTGCAGAGGGAGCAACTCCGAGTGCTGAAACTGAGGTCAGAAACACACTCACATCATGTACCAAGTCACAGCTGGAAACTGAACCTCAGCATCACAAACTTTAGTCACCGAGAGCATCTTCATTGCTCATTTCATTTTCCCTCAGAGGCAGCTCTTCCCTTGCCAGGTGGGTTATCCCTGTTTACCCAGCTGGATGTGCAGGCAGGTTGGCTGCCACAGCACTCAGGCAACCAACAGCACTGTGAGGATTCTCCTCCCTCCAAGAAGTGAGTGTTCAAAGAGGGAGATTATCAAACAATGTCTATCAGAAACACAAGGCAGCATTCAAAACGTGGCTGAATGTACCACCTGATCAAATATCACCTCTTACAGAAGGAGGGGATACTGAAAATTAGGCACTGCAAGCCCTCTGTCATGTGCTCAGGGCACTACTCAATGCTTGACTTTTTGTATGAGGGACACACAATGGTCTGGTTCCTCCAGGGACATGGGTGGTTTGGACAGATAAAAAATTACCCTCTCCTCCCTAATCCCCCCATCTGACACAGAATGCTGTGTGAGAACACACATGTGAACAATCAAAAGCCAACTTGGTCAGTTGGAGAATCCCAAGCAATACCACTCGACTAGATACAGATAATTGATCAGTCAGGACAGGAGGGGGATACAGCATGTAGCATTTTTCTTTTAATGAGATTTCAGAGAATGCATGAAAAACTATTTGGAACGACTGAACTGTACAAATATATTAGCAGATGTTGAAAATATTGTGTAAATTTAAGAAACAAGGGAATGATATGCTTTCACTCTAACTTAATGGAAATGCAAATGATAAGATAATGCTGAAAGAGAAAGAAAGGTACACAGCAGCAGTGTTGGGAAAGAATATTAAAAAGAGACAAAAGAGCTGCTAATGAAGGACTGTGTAGATTCTTGAAACTAAGACACTACACACCCATTATTCCAGAGGCCAAAGAGGGAGTAACGAGCAATAAATAATGCAGATTGTGCCAGTGGCAGTAAATAACACAGAACGTGGAGGAGAGGAGGAACAACAGACTGGGGCCCTTCCAAACAACAGCAGAGGAACACAATGGCTTAAGGAGAAGGCAAGGACACACTGCACAGCAACTCTGCTGCTGCCTTCACATGTCAAGATGGAGATGATTACATAACAGAGAGAGAAAATGGAAACCATCTGCAAAATGCAGCCCCTGGCCTGCACTGTGAGTGTCTCAACTAGTTCCTGAACTGCTCCTGTGCACAGCAACAGGAGAAAGACATTTTGTGTATTGAGTTTCTTGCTGTGCTGGTGGAAAGCACTTGGCTACTCCAGCCAGGGAAGCCCTATAGGGAGCTGCAGTGACACAGATCTGGGTGTGCACCGAGGAAACGTTCAAGGGCAAAAAAGAAAGACAAGAAGAGTCTGAGAGAAGCTGCAGCAAACTTCTTCCACAACGTTGTTCCATTTCAGGATCAGAGTAACCATTTCCCATTGAGTGCAAACCATCACTTAACACCAGCTGCACACCTCCCTCAGTCACCCAGCTCCTTTACCTCAACATTCACCCAGCCAAACAATCTCCTTCTGACAAAAGCCAGCTCGCACAGGAGCTGCCTGCAAGGGATGACAGGGTGGGCAGCAGGAACTGGTGCTCTGGCTCTCCACTTCTGCACTGCACCCACTTTTTCCACCTTTCCTTCTGCAGGGTGGAACAGCCTTCAGAGCACAAGGCAAAGGACCTGGGTGGCAGCTTTGTGCAGCAGCCCCTAAAGAGCTGAGGTCAAGGGGGGAAGAAAAAGGAAGCCCTTGTTCCAGTTCCCGTGTTCCAAAATCAGCTGGGGTGTAACTCCCGCTCCAGAATAAGACTGGGCTGCAGTTTCATGAACTGCAAAGGCATGATGTAGAAAAAGAATGGGGCAAATAAGGGGGAAATGATGCTTTGCTCATTCCAAGGGATTCCAGCTGAGCAGGAGGTGAGGATGTTAACAACACTCAACGTGGAAAAAGTAGCTCCCTGCAGAAATTCTCTGTAGATACTGTATCTGCAGCCAGCCCTGTATCACTTTATTCCTGCTTTCCCCCTGCTTTTAGTCCTTTTTTGCTCCTAGAGAACTAAAGCCCTTACAAGGAACTGTAGCAAAATAAAATGAAGTCTAACAATGACAGCCTTCTCCAGGAGGTGAGGGGAACAGGCCATGTTTTACCAAACAAGTACACCAATATAAACCCACAATTCTTCCAAGGGAAAACCATCTCCTTGCTCCTCCTCCCGTGCCCTCCCCAGTGTGACTGCACCAGCAGCTCCACTAACTAAACCTACAAACAGCCGTGCAATAAGCCAGGAGTCCTGCTAAAGAAACCACAACTGGCAAAGAAAAAAGTCTCATTTTTAATACAGACCAGATGCCCACCTTGGATCCCACCTTCCCTGCAGGAACAAGTGGGCCAGTGTGATATGAGCAGGCACTGGAGAGGAGAGGAAGGAGGAGAGAAAGGCACCACTGCAGGAGAGTGCTGGTGTTGGGGCAGCAGTGGGCTCAGGCTGGGCAACTTCACAGGGGATTGTGAGGAAAATGGGAAACAGCAAAGGGATCAAGGATAAAAGGAACAGAAGCTGTGCAGGAGCCTGTCAGGACAGCACACTCTGGCCAAAGGAGCCAGCACAGAGACACTGTCACTGCCAGGCCAACAAGTCTAACAATGCTACTTCCAGCAGTAATCAACACTCATTTTCTTCAGCGGGGAACTAAAGAACAGCAGCCTGTGTGACCACTGCTTGCCACACCACCAATGGGAGCCTGCACACTCAGCACAGAGGCTAAAGGCTGCCTGGACACAATGAATAAATTACCCTCTCAACCCTCAGAGGATTAGAAGTCTCTGTCAAGTCATTTAGATCTAAAATTTGACCTGTCTTAAAGCATTTATAGCTTGTCAGGGAATATCCTCTGTATATTCATCAGCCATTTCAAGGAAAGTAAATACCTTTATTATAAAAATTACGATATTGCTATAGTTAATAATTCTAATAACAACTTCTATTACAAACAGCCTTCACCAAAATATCTTATGCACTACAAGTTCACACCTCAGTTTAAGATACACCGACATCCCCAAGCAGACACAGCCACCTACAAGACACTACTCCCAGTCTAACACGGACAGGATGAATAAGAAAGAATTCACAGGAGCAGGAGCCATCAGAAAACCAACTCCACAGAAAATAGTAGGAAAAAAAACAGTCAAATGCAGAGGGAGGAGGCAGTCAAGGGAGAAACAGGACAGTGAGGGAAAGGCATTCAAAACTCAGGGGTTTGCTGAAGGGACCACAGGCAGGCTGGGCTGGAATGCAGGGCTGTGCTAAGGAAGGTGCATTCAGGTTTAAGTACAGTTTCAGGAGGAAGGAAGCACAGCATCAGAGGTGCTTTCTTAATGGCAACGTGCACAAAGTGGCAAGAGACAGAGACTGTTGAACTCAGCAGTAACTAAATCTGGGCAGGGGCAGAACAATCTGTAAATGGAAACTTTTCTGTGATGGAAAGAAAGTGAAGCTCCTGAGTATGTCAGCAGGGAGCATGACTGCACCTCCTGCTACTCATTATATCAGTATCCACCACTGACATCCCTGCACTTCAGGCCTTACCAGCATTTCCACTGCAAACCTCAACATCAGAGGAGTTGATTATTTGACTGTTTATCTGGGGAGGGTGTGGATGACTGAAGATGGTGCATATGTTGAAAGAGGGCACACATGTTCTCAGCTGAGAGCTTTGTGTTGGTTGGTTGGGTTTTAATGCCCTAAGACACGTGAGCCATTTCCTAAGAGAGTTTGCCAGCTTCTGTACAGCCTGTGAGTGTAACAGGACTTGCAGTGCCACCCATGCAGAAGCTGCAGAAAGCAGGGCATGACTACAGAATACAGAAGGAAATAAAGCCAGTTCTGGATCCTGACAGGCACAGCCTCACAGCAGCCACTGCAGCCTTTGTGCTGCTCCCAGAGCAACTCTAGACCTGAGGAAAACAAAACCCACCTGTTCTGGCCTGGCACATGGACATGTCCACATGAGCCTTCTGCTGGCATAAAGGGGAGATGAGGTGCCTGCCCTCAGGCCAAGACAGCTCTTGGGCAAGGAGATGGAAACAGGGTTTCAGATTTGTGATACTTACTCATCTTCCAAGATTTCTGCCTCTGTAATTCCCCCTGCATTGAATCTACGAACTGCAGATCTAAAACTGGCACACAGAGTCAGAAGTAACTTCTCCTCTAGTTTATGTGCTCACTGAGCTTTATTCTTCCCTCCCTCAGCAGATTAACACCTATCAGCTTCAGCAGAATTAGTCTTGGTTCAGGCTGATGTGAGAGCAGATAGAAATCCAACGGAACGTATTTAAATGGTTCTGCTGCTTTCTCTCTGCTCACTGATTTTCCTGAAGGGTAAGTACAAACAAGCCAGACCAACTCAGGGAGCTTCTCTCCAGTGTCAGCTGACACACCAAGCTCAAACATGGACCAAAGCAGGAGGGTCCTCACTCACCTCAGGGGGACCCTACACCCCCCCAGACTCTCTGGGAACATCCTAGTGGAGCCTGGAAGAGACAAGCACCTCAGAGGGAAAAAGCACCCCACTATGAAATTTGGAGAATTCTAGCCCAGAAAATTAAACTGTGAAAAGTTTAGCCATGCAAATGCACTGTTCTTTATCCTGGGAGATGTGTTTGTACAAAATCAGGTATGTCACTGGTGAGCTATCCCAGTTTTAGGACAGTGGGATGACACTGATGAGCTGCAGGAATTCTGTCCCTAGACCACAGATCAGACTCAGTCCAGGCCTTTATGCCTTAGACCTTGAGTATCTCCTGATGTTCCAGGAAACTCCCGAATAGCTGCTGTTAGCATTTAATTTGGCTTGAAATACATCAGGAATTAGTCTGAGTGACACAAACAGGAGAAGAAGGACACAGCCCTCCCTAGGAATGCTCTGCCCTGGGAGGTTCTGGCTTTCCTGGAGGCTGCAGTGCAATGTGAGAGCAGCTCTGGCTGGGAGGGAGGCTGATCCTGCTCGGATTGCTCCTGCTGAGCAATGAAGCTCGGGTGTGACCTTATCAACAAGGAGTTTACAACTCTGCAGGACACAGAGCAAAGTGATCTGGACAAACTGGGTGTCCTGGCAGAGAGCACAGGACTGAGCAGAAGTTGACTCACGGCAACAAAAACCTGCCCTCGCATCGTCGTGACTTCACTATAATTAGACACCTCCATTTTTTCCATCACTCGTGATTCTTTTAAAGGGCTGCCAAATGAGAGAAATTTTCTCAAAATTTCATACTGAAATATTTTTAAAACCCTCTTCATGTTGAAGTACAAGTTCTCAAAACACTTGTTTGTTTCTGACTGACCAATAAGTGACAGACAGGAGCTGCAGCTTTGGGCCTGTTACAGCAAGAAAGGGTAAGGAAGTGGCTGCTGGGTTTGTGAGGACCCCAGGGATGGCCACAATCCCGGATGGGTGCCCTGTTGCTTTAGGATTTGTGTATTTGAATGAGATTTGGGAAGCCCAAGCAGGCTGAGTGTGCAGAGCACGTGGCCCTGCTGTGCAATGCAGTGCAGTGCAGGCTCTGCCTTCCCAGCTCTCAGCCATTCACATTCTGGCAACATCTCTCTTTCAAGTCCCCAAATACCCCCAGCCCAACAAAGAACAAATACCAGCTTCTCTGAAGCTGCAGCAGAGAGAAAACGGCAGCTAAAAAAATGCATAAGGCCAACTTCAAAGTTGTTGAATTTGGTGCTTGGGCTTTGAAAAACCTGTCATTTGGGAGGGAGGGTGGGAGGCTGCTCTTTCCCCCTCCTTTTCATTAAATGGCTCTTCAGAACTTAGGAGAGCTACAGCTCTCATTATGCATTCCTCCTTCTGGAAATAAATACTTGTGTGGGTTGTCACATTAGTCAGTAGATAGATGTCAAAAACAAATTACAGACTGGCACGGAGCCATGCATTGTGTGTGTGTGTGTGTGTGTTACAAGGCACTATCTGCCATTAAGGTGCTTGGCTCCACATGTCACAGGGTGGAGACTTCTCCAGGAGCAGGAGTCTCACAACCAGGGACTTTCTAAAGAAGGAACAGAGAATCACGATCTTGTTTCATTCCTTTCCCCACAAGGAGATGTTACACAAACTCCCCATATGGCTCACTGCTACACAGAGAAATCCTACTCCTTCAGTGCTTCTTCCAGCTCTCTGAAGTCACAAACAAGCCGAGCAGTCCCACAGCTCACTCCAGCCTGTAAATGAGCTGGGGCTCCCCAGAGAGATGGGAACCAAACACTTATTTGTCCTTTCAAGGTCCAGAGCGTTTCTCCCCATCCTTTTCTCTCTCTCCCTCTCATTCTACAGGTTTGAGTCAGTTCTGCTGCCCCAATCAACTTGTTCTGCCAAAAATAAGGAGATGTAACAAACATGCCCAGTGTCCAAGCCTCCCTCTGAAGCACTAGTTTTTCCCATCTGGGAGATCAGCATCCTGGATTGCTCCCAAGCTGGTCCTCTGCAGAGAAGATGAGCCACACTGCACACTCCTGCCCCCATCTTTGGCATGTATGAAGATACAAGCAGGGAAGTTACTCAACAAACAGTCACCATTGTGCCCTGACCTAGACAAACAGAGCATTGCTCTGGAGGACCTGAAGGCAGAGGAGACTGAGCTGCACCATTAGATTCTCTGATGAGAACACTTCAGTGAATAAATGGAGGTGTTTCAGTTACTCCTGGAACAGCTGGAAGGGCTGTTGTTGCTGTGACAGGCCTTCCCACTGCTGCAGCTCTGGAACCACAGTGGAAACTACAGAGTGGGATCTACAGCTGAGAGGGACAAGAGACAAATTCATTCCCTGCCTTCTCTTTCAGCAGAAACCAATTTTTAACATACCTTTACATTGTCTCTAAGCTTAGGATACGCCTTTACACACCACAGTGTGAAGGCTACACATCACTCTTAGAACATCACTGTTCAAATAATTCTGAATCAAGTCACTGCTAGTGAATGGAAATGGACAACATTTAAAAACAAAACAAATCAGCCTCCCCCAAACTTTGTATCATTTCCTTTACATTTGGAATATCGACAGAAATAATGTATTCAAATACTGTGCCTCCAACTAAACACATGAACAGTTTTAAAAAAAAAGCTTTTTAAAAAACAATACATTTTAAGTGGGGTTTTTTCCCCCTCCTTTACTAATTCATTCTACAGGATTGGTGTTTTCAAACTTTCAGAAATAACCCCTGGAAATTCAATTACTTACACAAATTAAGGTGGAGCTCGGGGTTTAGAAATGAAGTGAAGCACTGTGGCACACACTGTCCCTGCTGGAGTGGGCTGTAAACTCAAACCAGTATTGAAAAGAAATTTCCCTTGTGCTGCTGTTCAAAGCTCCCAGTTCAGTCCTTACTCACTCCTGGTGAGTCAGACGCTTTTCAAGCTTTCAGGTTTCTCCCTTTCAACACTTGTGTGTCAAACCTGGCCAGGGCCTCAACTCCTGCAAGCCCAGGAACTGTGCACCAGTGCCTCCCTGAGCCCTCAGCACCACACACACCTCTGAGGGCCTGGGCACAAGGCCTACAAATGGGAATATTCAGGGGAATTAAGTCCCCTGAAGCTGATTTTGCACCCGCTAAGGATCAATGCACTCCTCATGATTTTATGCCTGGCAATGTTTGTCAGCTCATGACAAGGGCATTGTTCTCTGAGTTCACATCCATGAGATCCTGAATTCCAAACCCCTAAGTGCTTTTGTGACTCTGGGCCCAAGTTTTCTCGTAGTGCTCAATACAAAGAATTAGTGCTATTACAAAATACTCATGTGATTAGAAAACTCTGTTTGACTCGGCTCTTTGCTCTGAGCTCGCCCCCAGCCCTGCAGCAGCAGTAACACAGGTACAGCTCATTTCTTGAGGGCAGTTTGTTTATTTTAACAAACCTGCAATAAAAGAACACATAGGCAGGAATGACCTTTTCCTTACAGAGATACAATGTTGCCAGACTGGATGCTTTACAGGATTTTGCTAATTGCAGCAAGGCTCAGAAATAACACAAAACAGTTTTTAAAACTCCTCTCCACAAAAATAACACTAACCCCCCAGCTAAGATCCACAACAGGGAACTGGGAGCCACCAGGCAAGAAAGTACTGGGTTTGTTCCTGCTATTTTCTTTTATATAGAACAGGCACATCCAAACACACATTTCCTGAGTGCCCTTGACTGCATCCAGTCGGGCTTTCTGTCTCAGGGATTGGTCTCTAATGAAATATTGGAAGGCACTGGGCTGTCTCACAACACACTTCACACGAATGCAAATCACTAAAGAAATCCGAGCACTGTCTTTCAGGCAGCTGCAAGTCACTGTACAGTCTCCCGTGTTTTGTTTGGCTCTTTTTAAAGAGCAGTTAATTGTGCCTGGCAATGACTGTCCAGCTCTCCCTTTCCTCCTCCCCCTATCCACTCCAAAGGCTCTAGACTAAATGAATCCATGTGCTTGAATTGTGTAAGTACCCTGGTGACTCCCAGCACTCTGAAATTTGTCCTTTCAGGGGTCTGCAACTGCAGGAGTCGTTTTGTAGGTGTCTTTCAGCCACTGGGAGGACAACTTCCAAACCACAGAGTCAGTAAGGTCAGAAAGGACCTCCTAAGATCCTTGTCTGGATCTCAAATGAGATTTGGGGATGTAGGACACAGTGAGTCAGATGACAGCTCTCACAGGATCACACCTGAAAAGGTATCTGGGGGCTGGATCCAGGGGGAGGAATGAATGCCTCACTAGATCTGGTTCAGTAATACTTGGGATTCTGGATTTTCCTTCTCAGCTTTGCATGCATCACCAATAACATCAGCTCCTGATCTCCAAAACCAGGCCCAGTGCCTGCACTCGTGTTGGGAAGCCTCCCAGCTCTGCTCCCATGCTCATCAGTCAGGCTCTGTGCACAAGGCCCAGGATTACCAAATGCTGAGTCAGCCCACAGACAGCACACAGTGCTTTTGTCTCAGGTGACAGCTTCTCAACAGCTTCTAGAAAAAGCTGGACAAGTACACAGCAAATAAAATAGAGCAGAGATGTTTTAGATAGCCCAGCCTCTGCTGTGCAGTGGATCTGTGGATTTGCTGAGATTATTTGTCTGACTTCCAACTGTGATCCTAATTCTGCAAACTTGGCAGGGAAGGCAAGACATCAGGAGGGGCATCTCACATTTCTAAACATGTCAAATGAGGACAGAGAGGGGAGCTGAAGAAGAATGAGCTCAGCAAGGCCAATCTAGAGGTGTGTCTCTATCTTTGAGGGCTTCTCCATTTCCCAGGAGATCTGGCTCTTTGGTTTTCTGTCCCAGCACAGAGCCAGGCTTTGCTCTGGGGAGCTGTGTCTCTGGAGTACCTGCCCAGGTACAATCCCTGTGCACAGCTCCAGGGCTTTTCCATTTGCTTCCCTCCCTCCTTCACTGAGGCCACCTTGGACTGCACTAACAATGTGAGCACAACGAGGGTTTGTTCAGCTTTTAGAACCTGAATGGTTTGTTAAAAGGAGGAAACTTTCTAAAGTTCATGTTACATGGGCCCTTTATCTGGTTTTTAAAGTTGTGTACTTGGAGGAAAAACTATAGATCCCAGTTTGTGAATATCTAGTTAAAAAAAAAAGATCCAGAAAGCAGGTGGGAGTCACTGTTTGCCTCATCCAGTGAGAGCAATGGCCATCAAACTACTGGCAACCATTACTATTTTCTCAGAATAGTAATCAGGCCTTTGGCTTTTACCTTGACTTTGTGGATGATATGTAATTGAGAACTCAAGCTGCAGAAAGCAGGACAGTTCTATGTTGTAGAACACCATCTTGTTTCAAATGGAAATGGGATTTGGAATCAGTGAGAGCTGGGTAAACAAGGAGAGTTCATGGTACCAATTACTCCAAATTATTTTCTAAGTATTAAAAATACGAGTATTTGAAAGGCATGTGAGGAGGAAGAAGAGTTCAGTCCTTGCTGCTGACAAAAAAGGAGTATCAAAAATATTTTAGGAGTCAATGGAACAACAGCTGCAATTTTCAGAAAGACTTATTTTTTACTATGGTCAATCAGAAAAAATAAATCAATGAATCATTTTCCCCTAAGAAAGACCTTTGTTTTCTATCAATTTAATTTCTTTTGAAAAGTCCTTCCCTTTCCCTGGGATGCTGAGTTATCTGTGTTTGCTCTCATTGGTTACTGTGCTGCCTTAAGTGACACAGAGAGGTGGGGAGGGAACTCTCCCTTCACTAATGAGATGAAGGAGACACACACAGGTGAGAGAACATGCACAGTCAGACACCCTTATGTATATATATGCATATGCTAAAATTAACCACTTAGCTGATGTGTACTGTGACAGGGACTGCTTTTTTGTCAGTCTAAGTACTTTCTATTCTATTCTATTCCAAGCAGATTGTACAATGGAGCCTGACATGTTAAGTATCATTGCAGTAATTTGGTAATAACTGCACCAGCTCCTCCAGAAGTGTCTCCCCACTTCGGCTGATGTTCTGATATTCATTTCTTACTCAGGCACCTTCAACAGCTTTCATGGGAAAGGAAACTGAAAGAACCCAAAACTTGGTCTTCCAATCCAAATGTTCATTTCCTAGTTTATTCTCCTAGAAGTGTAAAAAGTTTGGATCTGTGGAGCAAAGCAGTGAGACTCACAGAGGAAAAGGTTCTAGAAATTTAGTAACATGTTTTACTGAAAATGTGCAGGTTCAGGTTTTTAGTTAACTAAGAAAAAAATACCACTTCACCACACTAAATATAAAAATTACTTTCACAGTTGCAGTTCTCCTGAAAGAACCAGCACAGTTTTCCCTCTGCCAGAATGAATTGATTGGGCATTTTCTCCAGGGACACCTAGAGCAGCACTGCCTGTTTCTTCCATTCTTTTCATGTGCTACATGGAAATGTCATCCAGGAACATTCCTAAAGCTTTATGAGGAGGGAAAAAAATGACACTGCTGTGCTAGAGGTACACACAGAGAGTTCAGTAATTGATATGTTGATTAAAAGATTCCTTGTGGATTTTTTTTTTAACTGTAGACTCAAATCTGTTCCTTCCACTCTGGAGACCAACTAGATTTCCTTTGTGCATTATTCACCTTTATTGTTTCATGCAGTCAGACAGTGCTTTGCAAATGATGCAACACATGGACTTCACTTTCCTGCCTCATTTAGGCAAAAAGTGATGTAATTGTGATGCACAGTGTCCCTGCTCTGTGCCCCAGGACCCGGGTTATACCCACACTTACACCTCACCATCTGACCTCCCACTGCAGAACCTGGCATTAGGACTGCAAATCACTTCACATTTTAAGTTTTCCTCTCATGGTACTACCAGAGATTATCTGAACACACATTTTATCCCTTTTAGCATCTCTTTGACACCAAGCAATTTAAAAAAAATACACGAGTTGGAGACAACACTAAATGAGTGGCAACTGATCCAAACCAAGGAATGAAAAAAAATCCCTGCTGACTCTGGATCAAGAGTCATTCATGCATGGAAGGCAGCAGCAGATTGATTACTTTTTGGCCTCTTGGCACATTTACAGTTAAATTGCTTCATTTGTAATGGAATCAATATTTCTAATTACGTCAATTACAGGATTAAAAATATAATGATCTACAGTAGGAGTGAACAAGGCTCCAAGCCCATAGTGTGGATGTGTTCCAGCACAGTCTGTAGCTCAGGATGCATTCCTTATACAAATCAAGGAATAGACACAGGTCAGTGTTGTGTCCTGGGGACCTTGGGCAGCCCCCTTCACCCTCCTGCTCCGAGTCAGTGCTGCAGAATATCCAGCCATTGCCAACAGGTATCTGTGTAACCAGCCCCTCAAACACTGGGTCTACACCTCCATTTACATCACTGCTGCTTTTCCAGTGCTCATTAAAATAAATCCACCACCTTTTCACCTCAGCTTCTGAACTAATATCCCTGTCCCACGGTCTCCCCACAGCAAAGAAAGACAGTATAAAAGCTGGAGCTTGGAAAAGTGGGCCAAGGAACAAACGTGGAATGAACATATTCAGGAACACGGTCATGCTGCCAAACCCAGAGAAACTGCAGATCCAGGTAAAGTTAAAAGTCACCAGAGCAGAAGCCATCCCCAGACACGGGATCCCTGACCTGCTAATTAACACCCAAGAGCAGAGAGAGAACTGAACCAGGGGAAGGAGATTGTAAGTGTTCATTATTTTGCCCAAACCTGTCTTTTTCCAGTGCTAGTTAAGAGGTGATGCTTTTGTGATCCTTCCAAAATCAATGTGTACTGCTTTGTACAATGACAAATTCTCTAAGAGGAAAGCTGTAAACAAGGTGTTGGATGCCCACAGCTCTCCTGGAGACATGGACAGAAAACAACGCACTCAGCAGGAAGAGAATGAAGACACACTTATCTAATGGTAATGGCATTTACCAATCCACCAGGAAAAATGGCTGTTCATTTGTAAACCTTCCCTCTGCCCAGCCCAGTGCCTGTCACTGATGCAGCATTTTGGGCACAGGCTACAGGGATGGGCTGGAAATGCAGCCCCACAGACCCAGAGCTGAGCAGTTGTGTGAGGGAGAGCAGCCCCACAGTGGGTGCAGTGGCACATCTCACACCCCTCACTGGTGCCCTGTGCCCTCTGTCCCCACTGCCAGAACTCAAACTGCAGAGCCATCCAAGGGGCTGATCCCAGAGAGCCTGGTGAGAAAACACTGGGTCTGGCTTCATTCTTCTCACACCTCAGAGATTAATCTGAGCACTTCAATTCTGCTTGTGAGTTCCTCACTAACATTGCTGGGCTGCAGAATTGCTAATTACAAGTATTACCATTTCTAATCTCCTGAAGCCCTGCCTGCTGTGTCTGCATCCAGCCATCACATTACAAGGCCCCCATTGTCTCACTGCATTCTTCTCAGGCCTTACATGGTAATAAACCTGAACAATCAAACTGGAGAACAGTAGGACTGCACAGGACATTTTCATTTTAAATGTTCAACTTTCTAGTAATGGGGGACACTTGAAAACTAAGGCAGGCTTAACATACCTGAAAACAGTGAGATTTCCTCCTCACACCACAAAGAACCTGAGCTGGAGCAGCAGAGGAGGAAATGAAGATGCAGATCACTAACAACTCTGGACTAAACAAAGGCACTCCCTGCTCTTTGGAGTGGCCTGCACAGCACCCAGCAGACACACACACCCCC
>VYZS01015682.1:5587-17981 GCA_013400695.1 Neodrepanis coruscans
TAGTTGTTTCCCAAGAAGTGGGTCTTTTTTTATTTCCATGAGGGAGAAAAAATAAAAAAAAAAAAAAAAAAAAGAAGGGAAAGGTGGGCTGGCATTAAAATCCTGTCCCCAGACTGAGGGTAAACAGCTTTACCTGTGAAACCTGTGCAGCCAGTTACATTCTGGAAGCTGTGATAAGCTTATCACTTCTGCTTTTCCAAGTGGGATTTTTGGGGGGTTTGGGGGGATTTTTTATTTGTTTTGGGGGTGTGCTGGGTTTTTTTTAAGTGAACTTATCAGACAAGAGTCCTGGGTTTGGGTGCATTATTTCCCAATGCCAAGGAAGAAAAGAAAAAGCCACCATACAATACAACAGCTTTGAGCAGCCTGGATTTGCAGTTGTCTGTCAGATCCACCCACAAAAATCAGGATTACTCAATTATTTGCTTACTGGTATTTCAGTTGTGTTAAAGTTTAGCAAGTTGTAATTATTACCAAAACTTCAGGAGATGCTTCCCCAGAAACCTCTGCTTCAGGTGGAGTTATTTAATATATTTAATATATTTAACCTCTAAAGTAGTGTTTCATCTCCCAAGTTTCCTGATGATATTTATTCCATCTTGATGATATTCCACATTTATTCACTGCTAAGGAGAAGAGGAAGAGTGTCATGCAAAGACCCAAGCAGCCCCCAACACAACCTGCACCTCACACATTTACAGAGGGAATTTGGGACCCAGGGCACACACTTGGAACTGGCTGCTCCATCTGATCTATAAACAGGAGTGGGACCAACATACTTGAAAACCTCAGACAGTTTCCTCAGGCTGGGGGATTGGGACTCCTCACAGATCAGATTTCCCCCAGTGCAGGAGTGTCTCACTTTCCTCCTGCTGGTTTTAGACTGGGGAGGGAGGGAGGGAAGAGCAGGTCACAGCTCCAAGCACGTGGCTGGGCAGTGCAAACAGCTGAGGCCTTTCTCCTCCCACAGCAGCATTTTTAAGACATATTAAACCAACCTCATCTCATTTAATGAGTTTATTTGGTTTAGAAGTCACATCATTAAACAGTCAACACTTTATCTAATTCTTCTTTCCCTGGTCATCTGCTCACACACCACAGTGGCATCAGATGATGGACATGAAGGATTGACTTTATAAAAGTCCATTTCCTCATACATCTTAATTTTTTTAAAAAGATAAATTTATACAAAGAGAAAAAAAAACCAAAAAGCAGCAGCCAGGAAGGCACAGGTGCTGGAGGATCTGTGGTCACAGGCACCACACACAGGGACTGATGCTATTGTTGGGACAGCAGAGAATCTGCCATTCTGGAACCACATGCTTTCAAAGAGAACTCAGAAACATCCAGATGGGATCAGCTCCAAATGAAAGAAAGAGCTCCATGTGCACATCCTTCAGAGGGGCTGAAAGGGGCAAAGCTGGCCTGAGGTTCCAAACAGCTCCAGAGAGTCCCCTGCACCCCCAGGAGCACTGGCTGCTCCAGTTCTACTCTCACAGAGTGAAGATTGCCAGGAAAACAACCCACCTGACTGAAATCTGCAGCTGGCCAAGCCCCACAGGGTAGGGGTAAGGTGGGATAAACCCTGATCCAAAGCACACTGGGAGCAAAATTCCCATCCCCAGGACAAAAAATGCCTGCAGGAATTCCTTCCCAGGCTTTCTGAGTGCTGCTGCAAAGCACAGTCCCAAAGACAGCACAGAAAAGGGCATGAGAGGCCAAAATGCAGCTTCCATCCCCACTCATGAACACAGCAGTGGCTCTGGGAGGGGGCTCAGTGTGGGTTGTAATTAAATCAGCCACATCTACAAAAAAAAAGATAAACTTTGTACAAGTCTGGCTGATTCAGTGGATCCTAAGGAATGAAAAATATGCCCAAGTTGTAGCAAGGCTCAGTTTTTGTTAGTTCCACAGCAGTTGACTTGCCCAGGTGCCACACCAGGGCACTTCCCAGGCCAGCTGNGCACACTGCGAGCAAAATTCCCATCCCCAGGACAAAAAATGCCTGCAGGAATTCCTTCCCAGGCTTTCTGAGTGCTGCTGCAAAGCACAGTCCCAAAGACAGCACAGAAAAGGGGATGAGAGGCCAAAATGCAGCTTCAGGAGTGCTGTGTCTATCCCCACTCATGAACACAGCAGTGGCTCTGGGAGGGGGCTCAGTGTGGGTTGTAATTAAATCAGCCACATCTACAAAAAAAAAGATAAACTTTGTACAAGTCTGGCTGATTCAGTGGATCCTAAGGAATGAAAAACATGCCCAAGTTGTAGCAAGGCTCAGTTTTTGTTAGTTCCACAGCAGTTGACTTGCCCAGGTGCCACACCAGGGCACTTCCCAGGCCAGCTGCAGGTCCCTTGGTGTTGAGTTTGCTGCAGTGTCACATTTACCTTCTGATAAGAGAGAAATGTTCCCTTGGAGCAGGAGAGTGTTCCAGTTTCTACAAGGCACCAACATCCACTCCAGCCACTCCCCTCTTGACATTTCCTCCTCACTCACACAGCAACACACTCACAGGTGGCATCACAAGGCACCTCCAGAGGGTTTGTCCCTCTGAACAGCCCAATTTCCCAGGTTATCCAAACCCCAGCTATTCCTAGAAGGGCTGTTAACCATCTGTTAACCATTCCCCTCACCCAGCCCACAAAATGCTCTGGGATGCTCTGAGCACTGTCTGCAAGGAAATACTGACATTTCTCTACAATAAAATATCTTTCACAGATCTGTCAAATCTTTTTTACATATTTTTCCAGTAGTTCTGGGCTCCATCTGAGGAAGTTGTGTGAGTAAGCACACAATTCCTTCACTTATTTTCCTCAAGCAAGTNTGGAGCAGTTGACTTGCCCAGGTGCCACACCAGGGCACTTCCCAGGCCAGCTGCAGGTCCCTTGGTGTTGAGTTTGCTGCAGTGTCACATTTACCTTCTGATAAGAGAGAAATGTTCCCTTGGAGCAGGAGAGTGTTCCAGTTTCTACAAGGCACCAACATCCACTCCAGCCACTCCCCTCTTGACATTTCCTCCTCACTCACACAGCAACACACTCACAGGTGGCATCACAAGGCACCTCCAGAGGGTTTGTCCCTCTGAACAGCCCAATTTCCCAGGTTATCCAAACCCCAGCTATTCCTAGAAGGGCTGTTAACCATCTGTTAACCATTCCCCTCACTCAGCCCACAAAATGCTCTGGGATGTTCTGAGCACTGTCTGCAAGGAAATACTGACATTTCTCTACAATAAAATATCTTTCACAGATCTGTCAAATCTTTTTTACATATTTTTCCAGTAGTTCTGGGCTCCATCTGAGGAAGTTGTGTGAGTAAGCACACAATTCCTTCACTTATTTTCCTCAAGCAAGTTGACCTTCTGACCTTCTTTAAAAAAGAATCAGAGTCTCCAAATTAAACAAAAGCTGCTATTTTATTGGAAAAGCTTTCAGCAGCTTTTCCAGCTGCTCTAGAGAGCTTTAACAATTACTGTAAGAGATGCCACCACATAACTAATGCTGCTTTCAAATGGCACTTGGGTAAACCAGCTCCTCAAAGGAGGAAAGCCCAGACTGTGCAAAGACAATATGGGCTGAAACAGTTAAAAGTAAACTCTTTACTATTGATTTATAGCAACAACAAACAGAAAAAATGGATGGACAAGGACACCCCAGAGAGGAAACATTTGCCCTGACCAGGGTGGAGAAAGAGATGCCTAAAACCAAAGGACAAGTTTATCCATAAATTAAAAGCAGCAGTTCACAACTACTAATAGAAACACACACAAACATGTGCTTCTGCTTCTTTTGCTCCAAAGCAGCCTCCACATTTCTTTCAAGTTGAAATTTATTGCAGAAAATGCCAACAATGGCCAACTCCACACCCAAAAAGCAAAGCCACTGATCTCAAAATTTCCTGCATGCAAGATTTAACACATTACATAGACACACACACACACACAAAAAAAAGCAAAGCCACACAAAAAAACCCTCCTCATCTAAGCCTTAAATTACTTTGGATTTGAAAAGCTGATTTGGGAGCAGTGATTAAACTTGTTCCAGCTAACCTAGTTTTGATTCATTTCATTATTTATTGCTAGGCAACACAGACCGTGGCCAACCACCTTAGAGCCACCACAAGTCCTTCCAATTCCAACTCCCTCCTCAGCCTGCTCCCCTCAGTGTGGAGGCCACATGTGTCCTTCCAACACCAGCACTCCCATTCCAGGAGTGACATTCCCAACTCTCCTTTGCACATCATGTGGCACCTGCACGGAGACCTCTGCCACGAGTCCCTCGCGGGGTTTCCAAGCAGAATTAGCCCCAGTTGCTACACTGGCAAGTCCAGGAGGAATTTCAGTGCCTTTCTAGAAGGTTCTGCCTTCTTTTCCAATATGCCCATTATCCCTGGTGTGCACATGAGCAGCAGCAGAGAAGAGATTCTTCCAGCAAAGGCAGGAACACGAAGTGAGGAGGCAAAGTCGCTCGCAACTCCAAAAGGCGGAAAACCGAGCACAACCCTCCAGGTTCCCTCACAAATCCCAGACAGAGCCCTCTTCACTAAACCTTCCTGCAACCAACCAACCAACCCTGGAAGTTGTTTTAATAAAGCAAAAAGAAAATCCTCCTACCTCTTGTTGATGGGCTTCTCATCCTTCTCGTAAGGCTTGACGAACCACCTGCCGATGCGCACGAAGTTGCGGTTCATCAGGCAGCGCTCCAGCAGGTTGTGCACGGCCTTGAAGAGCAGAGTGCGGCACTCGTAGGAAAGGCCGTTCTCCCACACCCCATCTTCCTCCTCTGCAGGGAAAAGAGGGACAAAAAACCATTGGATTCCAGCCTGGTGGCCCACATGTATCTCATGGTGCCCTTGGAAGCTGCTTGTGGTGTGCGGGTAACTCCACTTGCTTTGGGAGGGTAGGAGGGGTGAGAGTGAAATCCCTGTAAAATCCCTCATAAGAAAGGGGAGTCAACAGTTATTTGTACACAAGAGGAAACAAGCAGTATATTCACAGAGTCCATATATTCCCAATATTCCATATTTCAGAGAGCTCTGGATGCTGGTCTGTCTGTAAGGTAGCTCCATTTGGATGCTCTGAGTTATTCAAGCTGCAGTTACCTGATAATTATGCTTTAAAAATAAATGTCTCCAAGCCAAGCTTTTCAGTTATCCTGGTGTCTTTGAGAAGGATTGACTGAGGAAAGCCAGGCACAAGTGTGATGGATGAACTGGCCCTCAGTGCTCAGCATCTTGCTAGAGATGAGAAAAAAGGGACTCAGGTTCAGAGCAAACTGAGTACCCCCAGACACCTCAAAACTGCAAATTTTTTCTTAAATTCAACATAAAAAATTAAGATATTTAAGCAGGAGAGTTCTGCTTTCTGCTGCATACACAGAACAGAAGAGAAAAACCAGCAAGCAGAAGCAAAAACCCAGTTGTGCTGATGGGATTCTGAAGTGAAACACTGACATTTTCTGAGCCCCACAAATCAAACACAGCCATGGAATCCCAATTCCACCAGCCAAGTTGATTTGCCAAATTGAAAAGCAAGATTCATTACAGGGAACTGCAGCCTCTTCCACCACTGGCTCCTCAGCAGCCTTTGAACAGGATTTAAGGGGCCCCCAAAGTTCCTGCACTGGGCCAAGGGGCTGCACTGGAGCCTGTTTTTCCTTCCAGTCTCTGGAAAATCCTGGAAAAACTGAGGTAGAAAGGGACCTGTGGAGGTCACTGCTCCAACCTCCAGAAAGAGTTGAACAGGTTGTTTCTTCCCTGCCACCTCCAGGACCTGAGGTCTGGCTGCAGTTTGGGTTCAGCACAAGGATTTGGGTTCCAACAGCTTTCCCCTGGTTTGCTCCACGGGCAGAAAGCCTCAGCAAGTCCTGGCATTTTAAATCCCCCTTGGAAATAAGCCCCTTCACCTCTTCTGGAAGCCACTTACAAGCTTAAAAGGTTGCAATATTATGAACTGAAGTCTCAATATCCTTAAATTAGAGAGCATCTAGAAAATCAGACAAATCTGGAAACCCTTCCAGATTATTACAATAACCAGTATTTAAGGCAGGAATGAGAGAGGAGGGAATTTGAAGATACTTTAGCAAGCAGAGTGTGATGGCCATGTTTGTGTATTGCTCAATTCCACACAAGTAAAAGTACATTTCCACTCATTGTGAGTAAAAGAAAATGACTCCCAGTAGCCTTTTCTGAGGGACAGAGTGAGAGTAAACAGACCTGCCCCATCATTTATAAAAGAGGAGCTGTGCATCATTACAGATGAATCATTGCATGAAATAATTTTCTGGTGAAGACAAGGGAAAACAAGCAAGAGCATTTCCCAAAGCAGAGACCTCCCTGGGTGTTCCCCAGCCCACCACCCACCCTGCTCCACAGCTTGGATTTACAAACTGCAAAGATCCAAGATAACACAGTAACTCACTAAAGAAACAGCACACAAGGCACTGGTAACAAAAAAAGCAACAAAAGCCCAAAGTCCAGGGGTGTGAAATGGCTGTGCCAAGCTCAGGGTTTGTGCCCCAGCCCCAGCACTGGTGGATGCCCAGGCACAGCCCTGTCCCCTGGGCAGCATTACTGGGCCAAACTGGTGCCAAAGAGGGAGCTGAGCAGAGCAAACATTAACTACAGAGCTCAGTGATATTGGACTTTAACTGCACAATCAACTCCACACCATTTCAAAGGTTAAAGACCTGCTTGGTACATGGCCCTTGTCATTTAAAAGGATCATTCTGAGCACATCGGTGACCTCCTGCAAGAGGGAATGGGAAGAGCCATTTCCAGCTTTGTGCCTGATTTTATTTTGATATATCAGTGCATCACTGTGAGAAAAGATGCTGAAATGGCAAAGGGACTGAAGGAACTGGATGTCACACTGTGGCCACAAAGGAGAGGTTTCTGTTTCCTGAGCACACCCCAGAGTGCAGGAGTTTCATTTCCCACTCTCAGCTGTGCTCTCCTGGACAAGTTTCCAAGCAGGACTTTGCCACAAGATGCAATTCCTCAAAGCCCTCCTGTTCATTGCTGAACCAGGGAGCTCTCAGGTGAGGAGTGGATGGAAATGCCAATTAAAGCCAGTCTTTCCAAAGTGCTCAGGGAGCAGGGCTGGCACCCAAAGTGCCCCTTGCTCCACAAAGGGGAGGTACAATGAGCTGCCAGCAAAGATCCCTTCACTCCAGAGCATCATTCAAACCCAGCCAAGGAAACAGCAATAAATGTTCTGTGTCTTTTGAAGGCTCTTTAGTTATCTCCCCCCCTCCAGTTTTGGTGGATGGAAGGACAGGAACAAGATATCTGCTCACATCTGCCAACTGGTTGTTGTTTTTTTTTTTCTTAATTCAAATTCTTGGGTTTTCAACAGGAGAAAACTCCTCCCACTGAAAATTGTACACCACCAACCATCCACTGAGAGAGAGGCAGAGAAGAGGCACAGTTCCTTCTAATCCTCCTTAGACAATACCTTCCAGTGCTCAATCTGACAGAACAAACCAAAAGAAGCTGCTGACTCATTTTCAGGTGTTAAGCCACAATTTCACTTTGGCCAAGTGTTGTTCATAAAAGTGCTCAGGCAATCTGAAGGTAACAAGTATTTTATTTTGATTATTTTTCTTAGCTGTCCAAACCCCTCCATTAAACCATTTCAACCCATATCCCACCAAAATCAATTCTGCTCCCTCTCTCTTCACACCAAGGATTAGACAGAGAGTTTTCCTCAAATGAAAGTAAAAATTACCAGAATTAATGGGAAAAAAGGGCAGGAAAAAGCCATTTCCACACTGTACAAATAACCTTGCTCAGTGAACTCCCCCTGGATATTCCCACCACCCCATTTTATTGAAAGAGTTGGAGGCCCCTTGCCTTCAGTACTTTTATATTCTAATTTCCATCCTTCCTCCAGCTCACCAGAAACAGGCAGATTTTTTTCAAGCCTTATTTTGTTACTCCCAGATCTTGTGCCAAATATATTCTTACCTCCCAGGTTTCCTTTCTGCCATCATATGACACTGTGCCACTTATAGAAACACACTGATGCAAATGAGATTTATACAATCAAACTTCCTATATCAGCTTCAGGTTACAAGGCAATGAGCAGAGGGGTGTGAAATTGCTGCTCTACAGCCTTGTAATAATAGGCCAGAAATAGTTGGAGGAAGTTTTCTATTTAAAAAAAAAAATGATTTTTAAATTCAAATACTTGAAGTGAAATTGCTCAAAGCAAGAATTACCCAGTTAAGCTGCTGAAATATTATTTGGAGGGCCTTATGAAATGAGTGAGAAGCAACAGACTTTGCAGGGGGAAAGGAAATCAATCCAATTTACAAATGCCAATTTAGGAATGCAAGTAAGACAGCTCCAGTTTGTTTCTAGTAGAGTTGTACCTGTTTTCTACAGTCACTGGAAACCCAAACTAGTTGGAGAACACTGCCCAAAGTCTCATATTGAAAATATTCTGCACTATTACAGGTTAGTTTTTGGGCTGCTCACCCTTTACCAGCATCACACAGAGAAGGTTTTATGCTCCTTTTCCAGCAGGATATTCTTCTAAACACTGAAAATCTAAAAGCAGGATCAGTATTTTCCCTGCCCTGCTCACCTTTCATTCTTATTTACTCAGGTACATTATGGATGTGACACTGTACAAACAACCAACACGACACAAAGCCAAACCCCCCTTTACTGTGCCCAAGGGGTTTTCACTTTCTCCTCAGGTATTTCACAGGAAAAACAGGAGGAAAGTCCCATTTTTGTGCTCAGGGCTTTCTGCCCAATGCTCAGCAGCAGTTTCCCTTCAGTGGCTCCATCTCTAACATGGAGGGCTGAGGAAATGCTGAAGCATCAATGCACCAGCAGCAAGAACACTTGGAATGCTCCCCTGCCAGACCCAGAACACACAGATCCTGCACACCCAAGGTGCTGGAGCTCTCTGTGCTGACATCAGGTGCTAAGTGCTTGAAAAAGCATCTTTTTTTTTTTTTTTAATATTATTATTATTTTTGGTAGGAGCTAAATGGTTTAGAGAGCAATTGTTATTTTCCAGGAGCATCAGGAGCTGAACTCTTTGCCAAGTGCTTGCCAGTGGCAGGGTTTGTGCAGCCCCTCAGAATGATAACTGGCTCCTGCTCTGCTCTCCATTGTACTACAGCAATGAGGCTCTGGCTGCTGACATCAGCACAATCCAGCAGCTCAGATTTTTGGAGGCAGGATTTGATCTATAATGCACATGTAGCAAGGGCTACACAACACATCAGTCTTGGCTGCCAGGGCTGGGGCTCTTCTCAGCACCCAGGAGTCTCCCAGCTCTCCCAAAGCTCCAGCCAGGGTTATTGGTGGACATTTATCCCCCCCACAAAACAGCAAACAAAACCTGATTCACTTGATAGATGACAGGCACGAGGAAAACTCTTTAATTCTTAAAGTAAATTAAGCAAATTGCAGAGACACCAGAATGAAAAAGCAGCATCTTGCAGCTCCCCCTTTCAAAGCTGCAATCTGAAGGTCAAAGCCATAGAGCAGCTTTTCCCCTCCCCAAGCATTAATCAAATTGGAACCATTTCCTTGGGACCATGGCTGGGACATAATTCAGACCTGATTCTCCTCAGGTTTGAAATCATCTGCTGCCAATTTAAAAAATAAAAATCCAAGTGTGTAGGTAACCACTTGAAAAGAAGGAAGGATCTCTGTGATAAAATAACTGCTGATCAGAGCAGCCAGAGACTGTTGCCTTCTGAAATTGGAAGAGATGTCCTACTTTAAGGTTTGAGTTGCAGGAATTACTATAATCAAGGCTCACTGTCACAACAAAAACATAACCTTTGAGGTTGTTAGAGGATAAAATAACATTTCACTAACTTCTGCCTGCCTCTAGCTATGTTGGGGCAGACACAGACCTCTGGGTTTGTGGCATTATGTGCAGTTAAGCAGGATCCTGGGGAAGGCAGAAAGAACTGATGGAGGGAAGTCAATATTCCTGATCAATCAGCAGCTCTGAACAAGTCTCCTTTTGACTTGCCCCCAGGCAACAACAATCCCTGACCATCAACAAGACTCTTATCCAAGGCCTGGGAGGAGGGCTCTGATACTGCCAGTGGCTGCATTCAAATGTGTCTCCAGGGCAAAGAATGAACCTCTGGAATGCACAGCTCAAGAGAGAGATATCACTGCTTTTTTCATCTGATCTGCAGAGATGTACATCCCCAAAACTGTGCATCCCCCTTCCAAGGGATCCTGGGAAGGGGAGAATCCCTGCACTGCAGGGTGACACAGCTCAGCTCCCTGAGGGCTGATAACCCACGTGTGCCCCCTCCCTGAGTGCCCATTGTTCACTCAAACTACACATCACCAAAAAAAGGCAAAAGCTGCCAAAGGACCAACCTGTCCTTAACAGGCAGTTTCACACCAGAATCAGGAGTCAGTAATTTCTAAGCAGTGTTTTTTCAGGAGAGCTCTGTCCACAGGCCCCAGGGACAGGCTCTTCCTCCCTGTCCCCATCCTTCAGGACAACCCTTCACCTCTCCAGCAGAAAAGTTCCAAATGAGGCAGCACCTCAACCTTCAGCACCAAGAGTTTCCAATCAATTTTGCAGGTAACAAGCCTGTGCTAAGAAGTCATTTATCATTCCCATTGAAAATGGAACAAGCAATCATTGGGAGAACAAGGCAGTGTGAATTACCAGGAGAAATTGTCCACCAATGAAAAAATCCATTAGGCACTGACAAAGGTCAGATAACATTGTTTGGGTTCAGCCATAATTCTCTCTCATATGAGATTCACATTAAGATTCTGTGTAACATGAAAGGGGAAAAGGGCAGTGTGGGCACCCCTCAGTCACCCAGCTCAGGAGCAGCTGTGGCAGCAGAGCCTCACACACACCAACACAGCAGAATTCTCTTTATAACCCATCTCCACACAGACTCAGAGAAGAGATCCACAGGTGACCCAAAGTCCTGGCTGGGACAATCTGATCCTCCCCTATCCCTGATACCCTCAGAGGGATTAGGAGTTGGGAAGTCCCTGGGGTGGTACCTGCTGAATTCTGTCCAGCTCAGCTGAGCAACAACTCCAGGGCTGTTTGCAGAGGGTCCCTGTGCTCCATCACAGCAGGCAGGTTCAGGAGGATGCAAAGAAAGCACAATTTGTCTCAACCCCACCAACCAACAGCACACACCATCCACACTCTGTCACACCTTGGCTTCACCCAGCCTTCAGCCCAACTTCCATCCCAGTCACACAAAGGGGGTTCCCTGCAGGTCAAAACCCAGGTTATTTATGGGGCAAAATAAGATTTAAATGCCCTAAAATATCAAGGCAAACCCAGTGCAAGTGCCATTTAAGATGCAAAGCTTCCACTTGCAGGACAGACAGGAACACAACAACATCCCAACCTTTGAAGTCAATTAGGCAAAGAAATAAACATTATAGTGTCTCAGTTGTTTCTCAGATCCCATTATTTTTGTATGAAAATTCCACACCTTATTAAATTGTTTCAAGTCAACTTCCTCAGTGGCACTTGGAGCTGCTGTTTGTTCTCCAGTTTATCCACACACAGAGGCAGCATCAACAACTTCTGCTTCCCAGGTCACCAAACCTTGGGCTCATTTTACACTTCAGTAACTTGAATACTGTACATTATTTGAAGGGAAATTGGAGTGATGTGCTCAGGGTTTGGGTTTTTTCCCCCTAGAATTGGTTTAGTCTCACCTTTAGACTCCCCCAATTTAAATATCTAACTCCCTCACCTTGCTGATAAGCAGCTGGAAACCATCTACGTGGGGGAATTGAGTTGAACAAGTAAATATTTCCAAAACAAGGTGCCAAATCTGAAGTACAACATTATTGAGAAATACAAATATTGCCAGTCTTTCCAAAGGCTGCGTTTGGAAGCAGGTTCAGAGCACTGGGAAAGGGGGACAGAGAGAAATCATAAAAACACAGGGTTTAGGGATTTTTGCAGCTGCAGGTGCCTCCTTGTGAGAGCTCCTCACCAAGGGTTTGCCTTCAAACCAAAGCAGCTCCAAACAGCCCAAGAGTTGCCCAGACCTCTACAACTCCCATGACACAAGAAAATTCTGAAAATTCTAATTGCCCAACAAAAGGGCTCTGATCAAAACATGTTTAAGACATCACTTGTGAATCACAGGCACAGCTTTCAGCACAACTTAAGCTGCCAACATTCACAGCCTTGTGTTTTTGGGTTGATTTTTTTTTTTTCCTAAGAAAACAAGTGGGGAGCAAACCCTTGGTTTTTGAGAACCCAATCTGCTGAGAGGTGGTAACATCCTAATCACCCTCCTCCTCCTTTCCCCCAGGGAGGAAGCAAAGGGGAGGTGTGAACATCCTACCTGAGAGATCATGATGGATGAGGTCGGCGAAGTTGGGATCGTCCCCCCACCAGAATATCCAGAG
>VYZS01015696.1:0-12012 GCA_013400695.1 Neodrepanis coruscans
GGGGATCTCAAGTAGTATTTTATCTTGCTTCCTTTCTTTCTCTATTCTTCCTTGGGTGTCCCAGACCACATTAATTGAAGGCCCTTGTGGGCACAGCCAGAGAGAATAGCTCGTCAGGGGACAGAGGAGCACAGAGCCTGGACAGTAAAGGGCCCTTCATTTCCTCCTCTCAGCTTTCAACAGCACATGAGATGCCATAAAAGATGATAATGATGAGGACAGTGGAAAGACTGTAAAACAGTGGGGAGAGGCACCACTGTTGCCTCTCCTGGGCTCAAACTCAGGCCATGCATGGGCTGAGTTTGCTGGTTGTAAGTTCTGCTTGGGACAGTGCCTACTCTCCACGTCCCTCCATGTGTCCTGAAACATTGGCTTGTGGTATCTGTGGGACCCTTGTTACTGACTTGGATCACTGCTGACAGTTCAGCTGGACACAGGCAAGGGCAGGAACAACTGCTCTCACATTTCTTCTCAATTCCACAGATCTTCCTAACTCCCAAAACTATGCCCTGACACTTCTACAGGATCATCCATCAAGACCAGGGTTGGCATTTTTAAATGCAGTAATTTTTATTTCTCTCCTTTCTGCCCAGTGCCTCGAAGCTAAACCTACTCTGACCCAGCTCTTCATTCCCAGTCCTGGCAGGCAGAGACTTCTCCTGGCTGGCTGCCATCAGCTGTGATAGGGACAAGGCACCTCCTCCCTATCACTAAGTGGATTTTGAAGGCAATGAGCAAGAGAATAATTAAATTAACTCAGCCCCGAATACCTCCCGAGGTGCCAAGCATTCCCAGGATTGCAGCTGCACCACAGGTGTCTGGAGAGCAGGTAATTCCAGTCAGGGGCAGGCTGCAAATGTGGCTCCTGGGGACATCTCTGCTGGCACAGGAGCAGCAGCAGCCGGTCCTGGACAGGAGTGCTGGGAAGAGACTCTCAGGATGGCTTTGCTGGAGCCAGCTTGGGTCCAGGAGCAAGGCAGCTACATTTAGGCTTTGATGTATTTAAGTTAATAAGATTTATCCCAGGGCAAACACAGTTCTTTTTCCCAGCTTGGACTACTTTATTCTCCTGGTTCTTCCTTGTTCTTTGGGCTTTCCCTGCAGGGTGCCAGGGCTGCCAGCTCAGGTCTCAGCCTCTCTTTTACCAAACAGCCTATTTAAATTCCCTGTGAAACATTTATATGCTTTTGACTGCAGCACATTGATTCCCCCCCCCACCCCGATCTAATACAAACCGTGAGAGTTGAATCTGGATTTGAGTCAGCCCATGATCTGGGAGTGATCAGGTCTCAGCCTCCACTCAGCTCCAGCTCCAAGGTGTGCATGGGGAGCCTGGCCCAGCCCTGGACAGGCTGGAGGCAGAGCTTTATCTCACCCATCACCAGAGAGGTCACAAATCACTGCCCAGTCCCTTTCAAGCAGTTGGGAGCACTAAATTGTACCTCTTGTATCCAAACACCATCCAATCTCCCAGGGCCAGGCCAGGTACCTTGATAAGGAGATAATGTAAATGGTCAAACAGGATGGAGTCAAAATTCACAATTTCCTGTGCTTTAACTTAGTAAGAGCCATATTGAGGGGGTCTTTTTTGGATTATCTCCTTTTCCAACAGCACTGATGAAGAGACAGCACTGCCCAGTCAATGTGGAGAGCAAGACTAACCCAAGTCATTTCAAAGCCTCCCCATCTCTTCTTTCATCTGCCAGAGCTTTACTAACTCAGCTGAATGGGTTAATTGTGACTCCTCTTATTATTTCTTCCAAAGAAAAGATCCAAAAAGTTACTGCATTCCCCTTAGATATCTGCACCTCCCGCTGTGGCCTGAACTTAAGACACCAGAGGAGCTGCAATATTAGCTGCACTGGAATGTTTTGGTTTTCCCTTGCAAAACAGGCCCATCTCTCCAAGTGTGAAAGTGCTTCAGTTACCTAAACATACTTGATGGGGGGGGAAAAAAAAGAGGAAATTTCCATTTTTTGTATTTGACTAAAGAATTCCCATTGTGGTTGAATGCCAACAGAAAAGGGCATGACTCAACATGTTCCCCTTGCACTATGTCCCAGGGCAAGGCAAAACTTTTAGAACACTTCTTTTTTTTTTTCCTCTAAAGATCAAACAAATTCCCATCACTAGTGTGTCACCTCTGGAGCAGTGTGCAAATCCTACAGCCTCTGTGAGCAAAGGCAGTTCAATGTTACAATGTGTGCACAGAAGTGATGTATGTCTAGAAAACCCACCTGGCACCAGGTACAGCCATTTCACATCCACAGCTGGGTTGGCACATACAAATGGTGACTCCTGGAAATTATTCAGTATTTAAATTGTCTCAAGGATAAGGAAGAAAACCTGTAGCAGAACTGTAATTTAATACGAGGTGACAATGAAACTATTAATTTTCATTGGAACTGGACAGATAGATAAATAAAGATTCAATTTCTTGCCAGGGCAAGGGAGTGAAAATCAAAAGCTGCCAGTTTATACTGCCAGAATGTTACAGTCTCAGGTCATACACAAACTGACACAGTCTGTCAGCATTCACTGACACCACATTACAGGACATGGCCAAACATCACCTTCTGCAGTAAATCTAGAAAAGCACACAAAATATTATTCAACTTAAAAATATACTTTACTTGATACCTTTTCCCCCATGTCAGCTGATGAAGGTCACATCAACTATTTGAACTCTGCAAAAAAAAAAAAACCAGAGGTGAAAAAATAGCTAGAAATTCTAATTATCTGGCAGCCTTTGCTCTTTGTGTCCAGGCCAGTTCTGCCTGCACACACCTGTGACTGTCACTGAGCTGAGAAGAGCTCAGGAAGAATATCTGCAAGGTGGGTGTCCTGGTTTTGGAAAGGAATTTCATTTCAGTGCTGTTGGAAGAGAGGAAGATGCAGAGGATCACACCTGTCCCCATTTGGCCTTTTCTCTACCTGTTCCCTTTGTTTCAAAACTCCAAACACTAAGTGAACACAATGTGTGGTTTCCCCTTGGATCACCAGTCTGTAAACAACAACACAGAACAGAAAACAGAACAGTTGGAGATGCTGGTAGAGCAGAGAACCGTCAATCCTCCCAGCCAGACTCATCTGTGTCCCTGGAGCCAAATGAATCCCACCTCAGAGCTCCACTCCGAACCTCCTTCCAAACACAGACACAACACCAGAGCTGTGCCAGCTCTGCTCATTCCCACTTCCACAAACAACGTGACTTCCCTCCTTTACAGCTCCCAACTTCCCCCTCCCACAGCTGTGAAAAGGTTTTCTTACCACTCCTTTCAGTTGAAATGTTGTTTTGCCTTTAATTTATTCCCATTAAACTGAATTTACATGTAATTGTTACTGCGGTGCCTTAGGAAGAAATGTGCTAAAATACCCCTTTTTCCTTCACTCTAAAACATCTCTGTAAGATGTCAGACCAACTGATTCTTTAAGGTTATTCTGCAACACAAGTTATTTTTAAAAATAAGCCTTGGCTGGACTGAAAGAAAACTGGCCACTCCTGTTTGATCACTGCTTTAGAAAGTCCAGCAGTCATTACCAGACAGCATTGCTGCAGTGATAGCAGCTTTTTTATTAAAACATCACAACACACAGAGAAACTCTCTACACATACTCAGCTAGAAAGGCCCCCAAAGAAACAATTCAGAGCAGGAGATGCCAAGTGATCCAAGGTGTTAAACTCCAACCACAGGTACTTTAGCAGAGCACATGCAGGAACCATCTGCTTATGCACTTGCCCGTGTTTTCCAGGCTAAACAATTCTGTCATTCAAGATCCTCCAAAGGATGAGACCAAGCAGAGTCTTTTCACTTCTCAGTCCCTGACCTTCACACCCACTGTGTACTGGTAGAGCCTTTGCACTTCATTGCCTCATTTACTGAGGAGAAATATTATAAAGAAATGAGGTATTGTTATTAAAACCATGCTTATGGATTACTTCAAATTGTTCATTTCAGGAATCCTGTGTGATCTCGGAAAGGAACATTTTGCAAAGAGAAAGAGCAACTGGTAAAGATACATCCTGGCTGCTCTGAGCTGTGGTGGCATCTTTTGCCACAGGTAATGATGAATTAATATCAATTATAACACTAAACTCAGCTCTGAGTCAGTGCTCAGGTAAGGCAAGGTTTTATTGCAGCTCATTAAAAGGAAAAAAAAAAAAAAAAGCAATAAAAGGCTTAAGAACCACCACAAATCCTGACCACACGAAGCTAATAAACAGTATGACCAACTATCATTGACATGAGTAGGAAAAGAAATGGACACTTCATTTCCTACACAGTTGTACTGAGGGGCTGTTGGGGGAAGCCCCATGGTGCCTGTGAAGAAGAGAACTTTGACAGTCAAGGTCAAAACTTTGCTGGTTAATTCAGTACATGGAAGAGCTCTGAAGGAAACAAATATTCTGAAACAGCCTCATGGGACAGTTCAGTTGGAAGTGGTAGCAGCAGGGAATGATCTCATGGCTACCTAGATGTGTGGTGGCCACACAAAAAGCATCTTGTTTTCAAACAGAGGCTGGATCAAAAATACCACTGCACAACTACCTGAGCAAAATGGCAAATGCCTCTTTCTTTTACCCAACAGAATGGAATTGCTCCAGATTTACGAAGCAAACTGTGAGCACAGTTGGAACCACTGTTTTTAAGAAGACCTTGTTATGCCATAACTTTTCATGGTTCAGTTGCTAAATGACACATTATAAAAATAAGTGAAGTGCAATTGAGAGGCTGTGTTAATCTCAGAAGTTTAAACATTGCCCTGTAATGGCTGCTTTATAGTGGCCTGTGGTAAAGTGCTTTATGGGCCGTGCAGGAGCTTCGTCCGCACGCGCCCCTTAAACACCCCTGGGAATTCTCTCACATGGAAGGAGAGGAGGCCCCAACACAAACCCAAATACATACAAACCATTGCCAACAGCAATGCCACCCAGTCAGGAAACACTTTACAACACCTGAAAGAGGCAGTAACTGGCCAGCACAGCAGTGAGATGCTGCTTTGGGAAGTGCAGGATTTCCTAACCTGGAAATACAACACCACCACGATTGTCCTGCAAGGAAATGAGAGCTCAGGCATTGATTATAAATAGATGATAAAGATGCATGGGTGGTTTGCAGAGCAGCTTACTAAAGCAAGGGTGTTTAGAGTCAAAAGAGGTTCTTGCAGATAAAAATTCCCTGGAATTTAGGGGGAGTTGATTGGTGATTCCCTGCTCAGGCAGCCTGGGGCCCACAGACTGCACCCAACTGGCCCTTTCACTCCAGGACATCCATCCGGGCTGACTCAGGGATCCCAGGTGAAAAGACTTTTAAATAACACAATAAATATGATGGTAATGAAGCTGCAGACAGGGTATCAGTGCTATGTTTCATTTTTTAATAATCATTCCCCAAAACAGCACCACAGCTAAGCAGGGATGAGTCCAGGGTTCCCAGGGGGCAAAAATGCCATCCAAGACAAATGTAACCACACACTACATGAAGCATCACCTCCCTTAGCCCCAAAACACTCACAAGCAGTGAACTGAAGAGAATTTAGATCCTTCAGTGGTACCATTATTAGAGTATCATTCACCCACTTGTCTACAAGCTGCCTTCTTTGCTCCACCTCACAACAAAGCCTCACTCCTGGCTCAGAAGACCAACAAAAAGCTCTCCCCGGAGCTCATGGCAGTGTCCCCAGGATCCCCTGGCAGGAGGCAGCATGACAATGATGGGACAGGCTCCACACATCAGTCACACTGCTGACACACCCCACACCCAGAGGAGCCCATCCAGACTCGGGAACATTCCTGGGAACAGGCAGCTGCTGCAGCAAAAGCAGCAGGTTTTAACTTCTCACTAACAGCAGAACCAGAAAGCACCTCTTCCCTGGGATGGGCCTGGTGACTTTGCCATGCTGGTTGGAGCCCTGACAGAGTGAAGCAAAGCAGGTAATAAGCAGAGAGGATTGAAGTCCTATTTCTAGTCCAAGAATAAAACTTCTGACTGGCATCTAAAATAGTACTGTAAAAACGATTGTAAGTTGGCTTTTTATGATGTTCAAAGAGTCTTTTAAAAAAAAAAATCCTCTTCAGGTTTTTTTTAAAGGAAATTGAAGAACCCCAGTACTCAGAGGATGCAGTGCTGCACCAAAAATGACCAACATTTACTGTGCTGAACAACAGGAATTATCTTGATCTGACTGCTCTGATTTAATGGATTAAAATTAATGATGACCCTTATGTTTTCAAAAAGGATCTCATGCCAATAATGGCACCAAAAAAAAGGAAGAGTTTGAGTCACTTCTTCCCTTCTAGAGCTCTGATACATGTAGGCAGTGGGAAACTGGCTTTGACTGAGGCTTCTGCCATCTTTAAAGGATGGTCAGGGTTCCTGGCAGTTTTCATTGTTCTCAAAGACAATAAATCCCTTCTGAGACAAGAAGGCTGGACAATTCTATATTTCAATATTAGCTCAATCTGTACAGGTCCAAGAACAACTTCCAGTGCAGGTGATAACAAGCATTTGATATGATAAGCAAAGTTCCAGGAGAAATCCTGTTGAAAAAACAGAATTATGGGAAACAGACTGAACTGCTGGTTTTATGGACACAGCTCCATTCCAGCATTCAGGCAGTAAAACTAAAATGAACTCCCTCAAAGCTAAAAATGCCCAATAAAAGTCAATGGGGAAGGTAATTATTTTGACCTGACAGAGGGAAAGGACAGGTCACTTGCTCCCACAGAGTATCTCACCCTGCTGACACCATCTTGCAGTTAATATGTTTTTAAAGCTACATTTTCTGTGCTATGGATTTGTAACTCTGGCCAAGCCCAAACCACTCTGGGCTAAAGAGGAACCTAAAGACTTGGCCCAGCAGCCTCTCCTGTGGTGTCACAGCTCCCCCAGGGGACCAGGCTGTTTGTCCAGCTCACATTCCCAGTGACCCTCTGATGCAGGTTCCCCAGGATCTGTGAGATCTGTGCATCAATTCCTGTCCTGTGTGTGCAGACACAGGGACTCAGGATGGCACCTGTGGCATGAAGGAATCTTCTCTCTTTCTTCCTCTCCCTTGGAAAAATGGAAGTGAACACCAGTCTCTATTATCAGCCAGTAATTCCATGAGAGATGAACACTTGACTGAGTGAAGATTTATACGACAAGGGTGATAAAAGGTGACATTTGCAACATCAGCTGCCTTTGCCCTTTCTCCCACCCACCCTCTGCTCTCTCCAGGTACCACAGAACACAGCTCAGGCACAAAAGTGAGACTGGAAACTCCAGCAGTAACATCAAGGACTTATTTCTGTCAAGCAGAATCCCATCAAAATAAGTAAAAATGCCATAATAATTAACAAAATACAGGTGAATGCCTTGTGAAGTCACAGGATTTTAGTTTCTGGCATGTTCCAAAAGGGATTTTTATTTGGCTGAAAGGAAATCACAAACCATAACTGTGCTGTAATTGGAGCAATCAGACACATATGGGGACAATAATAAGCAGCAAAATAATCTGGTTGTAAACAGATCTGTTTACTGTATTTCTCACCAGCTCATATCTTTTTTCTTCATTATTTTGAGGGTTTGGGCTTTTTTTTTTTCCCCTTATCTTAGAAGTCTCAAGATTTTTTGGTTCCAGTACTGTAGGGACCATTTTTCTAAATCTTTATTCTCTGGGCTGGCAATAGTGGTTTATTCCACTGAGAGGACAAACAACTCAAACAAAGGTTAATGTTACAAACAAATGACTTATGTTTCTGGTAATTACTCAAATTGGGAGAGCAAGTTTTTTCATGAAACAAATGATGAAATTGCTTGTTTGTTTAGTATTAGTCAAACACACTAATATTGCAGAGTTAGGAAAATGACACTGTTTTCTCCATAAGATACAAAGCTTGAAGTGAACAGCCCAAGTAGAGCCTTTGAAGAGAATCAAAAAGCCCCCAAACATCCCCAAAACCCAGTTTATTTGCTTCAGAAAAGGGAACAGTGTGGCATTAACCCACTGCCTGTGGAAGAGCATGGCCCCAACCCATTCTCTTGAAATTCTCAAAGAGAACACACTAAAGTTCAAGGAAAACAACAGAAATCCCCACACCTTTAAGAGCAGGAATACAGAAAACACTCTCAGGAGCTGTTCCAATGAAGCACCTTTCTTGCAAATGTTGGAAGAAAATAACCTTAGTCCTTGGCTAAAATTCATCTTCTTGGGACTTGTAATGGAAATCTGAGACTGATTATTTATAATCGTTGTGCCTTTTACCACCAGGATGGGAAAGGTGCATTCCATGTACCTTCAAGCAAGTCCTTCAAATTACACTCTGACAAAATAAATCATCTTCAAGAGTGGCCTCAGCTTGGTGAAGTAATCAGCAATTAAAATTCCAAAGTTGCTGTATGTCTGCAGTAATAGTTTTCTGTTACATCCAAGTACCTCCCTCCATAACTGAATTCATGTCTGCTATAAAAAAAGTTTGAAACACAACCCTTGGTTCCACAAAGGACAGGCCAGGTGGGTGTCATTTGGGAATCCACACTGGGGTAAATGATTTTGTTCTCTCCATGCCAAGAAAAATGGGGGGGAAATAGCAGTAAATCCCACCTGCTGAGAATGCTGCCTTTTTCTAATCCCCCAGGGCCATCAATTTATCATGTAATTCTACACCAGCAGAGAATCTACTGGAACAACTCCATCCTGGCTGAATGTGAGGTTATTTAACCCATGAAGACACAAGGAGTTCAGACAACAGCATTTACTTCAGATGATGTTGGTTACACAGCCAGGGACACAGTGGCAATGACAACAGACATGTGTAACTTGGAGTGGTGGGGTGGGGTCCCAGCTCTGCCTCAAGGGGTGTGGGACTGGAGTTTAGGTTTGTTGGGGTTGTGCTCAATCAGCCAGTCAGCAAGCCAGATCTGTGGACAGAGAACCAAATGTGGTCAGTTTTCTGGTGTTTTCTGTTAGGGAGAATGTTAAAGGCATTATTTGAAACCTCAGCCTCCTACAGTGATGCAAAATATAAGAGCTTTCAGAAAAAGATGGACATACAGACAACCTGTTTTTTCAAAATGTTCTCCTTATATTGCTTTTGAAGAACCCACACTGACCTTTAAAGGACAACTTTTCCTGGCAGTGTTTATCTTGGTGTCATTATAATAACATTTGAAGCACATAAATCATCAGGCCAGCTCTGTTTTGGAATGAGGCTGCACAACACACATGAAAGTCCTTCCTGAAATATTGCTCCTGACAACACTTACTGATCCTTCATTTGGTAATCACTCATTCCATGAAGAACAATATACACTGAAATCACTTTGTAATACCCAAAGCTTCAAACCAAAACGTGGTTACTTTTTGAAATTTTGAGTTTTTTCAGCACCTCGTACTTAAAAAAGAATGTGGGAAGCAGGAATGCCTGGAGTCCCAGCTCCATCTGCCAGCCTGGGCCTGGCCTTGGGCAAATGAACCTTTTGCCTGGATTTCTCCACTTGTAAAGCAAAGTTTTTAACACATCCTTATTTACTTCACAAGGCTGCAGTTTCTGGAATGCTGAGTACAACAAATTTCATCCCACACTGTGAAGTGGAAGAAGGGGTGGAAGGGCAGAGCAGGAAAGTCAGCAACACTCTCCCTTTATTGCCACAGACAGGAAGGTTGGTTTGCAAAGGGCCAGGAGCACTGGGACAGGTTAGTCAGCAACAGCACAACAACAGTGAGAAGCCACACAGAAATGGAAAACAAACAGAATATCCCCAAACCCCTTAGAAAAAAGAATAATTTTGAAGTAATTTGAACCCAATTGAATTTATCCTGTGCTGCTTCAGGGATTGGCTGAGATAACCTCTGTTCTGCCAATATTTCTGAGTGCACTGATAGTTTCTGATGCCATCTTTAAAAAGAAAGGGAAGAATTAAAAAAGAGGATAATAAAATAAAAAAACTCCAGAAGTTTCCATCAGTAAATCACTCCATTCCCTGGCAGCAACAGGCAACGTCTGTTTCTGAAGCAGCATCAGATCAACATTGTATTCCTTCTGTTCAAGGGTCATAGACATTATGGGGACCAAAGAAGGGACAAATATAATGTTTTTAGAAAGCTCTGGACACTGCTTCATACAGCTTTCTTACAAGCAAGGAAGGAAAGCATTGTCTCATCTCAAAACTGATCAAAAACTTGTGCTGAGGATGCAGATTAATTGGAAGCCAAAACAATGAGTAAAAAAGATGGGACTTGTAACAAGACACAAATCAGTTTTTAATATAGTGAAGAGATGACTGAGGGGAGAGAAGATGGTAATGCTGTTCAAATATGCCAACAGGAAGCTGCAAAAAAAAAGAACTTGAACAGGTTATAAAGCTGCAATGAGTCAAGGGACATTTCATTGACCTCACTTACACCCCCATGTTCATAGAAACACCCCAAGCTGGTTTGGGGGCTTTTTTTTAATCCCTGAAATGTATCTTATAGAAAAATGCAGTGTTGCTTATAAACCTGATCAGACATAAACCCCAGAAGTGTCAGCAAGCTGCCACATTGACTGATGCTCTGCATGTTTAGTGAGAACTGGTACTAGTGGAACTTCAAAAACACATCCAGCATTATTTTTCCAGATGAAAGAAAGCTAATTGTGCTTGGGGACTGAAAACACACCCTTGTTTCATCTCTAACAAATGAACTTCTTGAGACCCAATGCCATTTGATCATGAGCTGGCAGCTAAAACAGCTCTTCAACAGGAGAGCAGCTTCTCCATGCACAGAGACTTCAGTGACACAAGGAAATGCATCCCACAGCTCAGGGGCTCTGTTCATACCATTGGCTCTGCTGGTTTCACCTTGCACAGGGCAGTGAGCCCAGCCAGCAGGGTTGGCTTCACATACAGGTTCAGGTAATCCCTTGCTCTTTGTCCAGTGGCAAGTGGCTCCAAGATGGCTGTGAGGAGTAAGCACAGGGGTTAGAAAGCACCTTGGGATTCAAAACAGCTTCCCAAGGTTGTTCAGAGGTGAGCTGCTCTTTCCCTTGTGGAGTTAACAATACAGAGTGGGTTTTACAGCTTCTCCCACAATAAACTCCCTAAAGTTCTCTACAGTGTCCCTGAGGTAATCTTGCTAATTATAGTCTGTTATGAAAAAGGAGGAAATCAGATCATCTGGGGAAAACCTGGATGCTGGAAGAGGCATTGGGGCATCCCATGGTTGGCACTTTCTTCTTGCAGTGTGAAACTGCTTTCTGAAGACCCTAAAAGCCCCACCTTTTAGCCCTTTAGGTGAGGAGCAGAGACCTGGTTTCCAGTGGGTGAGGTTTGTAGGGAAGTGCAGCATCTATTAAAGTCACTGATGCAGGTGACAAAAGCACACACCTTCTCCCAGCAGCTTCACTTGCACCTTTCTGCCAAAGAGCAAAGCCTCTTCCAAACAAGAGACCCTCTCCCATCCTTTCCATGTTCCAAGGCCGTTTTCTCTGGCACTTTGGGATTGCACTGTCATGTGAGCATCCAGCTGCTTTGGAACAGGAATTACTCAGCCTGAGCCCAAGTCAGTTGAGAATTCCCCAGTCAGCAGGAGTCTCCAGGGCTGACAGTGCCAGAAACACTTGCTGCAGTGTAACAGCTTCCCACTTGCTCTCATTCACCAGCTTGGTCTGCTCCAGTTCCCCAGCAGAGTTTGAGAAGTGGAAGCAAATCCCTGTGACTACACTGGGCACAGACCAGCAGCAGCAGGGAAGGACATGACCCTCCCCAAGCCTGGGAATGGTCCCATTTTACCTTCTGGGAACATGAATCGAATCTCCCTCTCTGCTGAGGAGGTGCTGAGGCTGCCATGGAGCCCATTCCTCAGCTCATCAGTCCCATACAGTGCTCTCAAACTGAAAAACAAGAGAAACAACTGCATGGAGGGCAACTGCAGCTCCCTTCCAGCTCTCTGCAGCCTGAGAGCACTGAAGAACAATATATATGGAGTGATTAACACAACATTGGCTGGATTCTGTTTAAAACAAAAGAAGGAGCTGCCTAAAACTTGTGT
>VYZS01015698.1:21929-40133 GCA_013400695.1 Neodrepanis coruscans
TTCTTTTAAACATTTACACTGACTCAAGTGGGATAATTTAGGCCTCAAAGAGAACATTGCAGTCAGTTCAAGGTACAAGAACTCAAGGTACAAGAACTCATCAGGTCCAAACATCACCGCAGCATCCAGTGACCCCAGAATTATTCAGTATTTGGATAAGGACCTATGTGCATATCTTTGGGACAACTAAAAGTACTAACCAGTCGTATAGGCATCACAGAGACACCAAAAAATAAACCAGCAGATGTTGGTTACTAAAACTGAAGCCCTTAACTTTCTAAGCCCATGGAGTCTGGCAATCAGTTGTCCCTCATTCTGAGCAGCCATTCCCATAAGCTATGTGTGAAAGACTTGCTCTGTCTTGGTAACATTTTGCCTTAATTTTTAAAAGGTGTAGAAAGATAGACACAGAAAAAGATAATGGAGCTAATAAAATTTGTACTTTCACACATACCTTGCATATACTGAGCTAACTAATGAAACACTGGTATGATAGATTCCATCAAGTTTCCAAACTGAAAAACAGTGGCAGCCAACTTGAATTTTTCTTCAACACTGATTTTAATTTGGATTACCACTTCTAACTTTAACACTTCAACATAGTAATGAAATTCAAGAGAAAACTAGTGTTATCTTTAGAGGATATATTCACCTTTTCTGAATCACTTGAACATACTTCTCCAAATGGTGCATTTTACAAGCTCTTACATTGTGGTAGCAATAATAAACCGAGGTTGTCTGCCTAGAGGTTTTGTTGAATCTTATTTAGATATATCTATAAATACTAGCAAAATATACAGCCTTGGGAAATGTTCATTTTCCTAAAAGCCATAGGACACTAACAATATGAAAAATGTGTGAGGTCAGAATAAACAAACGGGCAAAACTTAAGCAAAACATTGGCTTTACACACACAGGAATGGAATTCCTTATACAGCACCTACATCAACTTTATTTTCTTTCTCTTTTGGTCCCTTCCTTCCCATCTTTCTCAGCAATTTCTTGTATGTTAAAAAATTTTCTTCCTCTGAATTGAAGATAGATATTCTCTTCCTTGTCCTTCCAGCTCTTTCCTAACACTTTTTATCCAAACCAAGTCAGCAGAAATGAGGCAGAACTTCAGCACTTGTACCCAAAGCAACACAAAGCTGGCAGATGCCAAGTGCACACAGACAGATGTCACAGCCTCACATGAAATCCAGGACTGTATTGCAAATTGCCTGCAATGCGATGTTCCTCCAACTCAGGTCTTCTATGGGCAACACTGGAAAGTGTTTCTTATCTTTTCCTAGTGAAAAGCTCCTGAAGTGAAACTAGAAGTAAATCTTCCATTCTCATCAGTGCTTTTATTAATGGTTCTGGCCATATCAACCTTCCTAGAAGATGCAACTGACAGGGAGAAGTTTCCTGACAATTAGCTTGTTTACTCAAATTCTCATGTTACAAAAAAGTGAATTTAAGGGTTACTTCAACTGGCTAGATGGCAACACGGGTTTCTTTGTCCTTTTTTTTTACTCTTGGGACTGACAAAGTATTTTCTGTTTTGAACCCTTTTTATTAGCCCAAATGGATTTTCTTGGTTGTCAACCATGCAACTAGTGCAATGTGATTCTGAACCATTAGGCAGAAAAAAGGAATGGGGTGGTGGCACATCGATCATCTCCCTCTACTCTCTGCCATACCACTACTCCAAGCACACTTTCATTTTCAACAAATGAAAACATGACACTAAGAAGTCTTTTTGGTTTCTACAAGCCTACTCACATGCAAAATACTTGCTAATTACTACCCAAAACATGGTTCTGTTTTGCTGCTGGTGAAAAATGTCTCATCCATATGAGGATTCACATTTTCATCTAGACATTGTATGGAGGAATAAGCATAAATCACCAGAGTTAAACTAGCAGCTTGCCTACAGTCTGCCCTAGCAAAGCAAAGTCAAAATCTAGAATATTTTTCATGAGATGTGCTGGTGATTATCAACTCATTTTTCTGTGTTGGCTTTTGGCACTTTATTGCTTGGCTTCAAATGCATGTCTGCAGGACTTCTGCACCCACTAGACAGTGTCCCGGACACTTTGCATCTTTGCACTCATATTTTCCCAGAAAACATGCTAAGCGCTCCACTTTTTCAGTTATGCCCATCCTGTTGTTCAGATGCATCCACTTAGTATACTTGTCCATCGGTGCTTTGTGGTACATATGCATTGGTGAAATTTTCCTAACAGAAAGGTTATTTGACATGGGGAAGGGAGGTGTGGGTGGACTGGCTAGTGAAGGCTCTCAGCTGAAAGAAGCTGCAGGGAACCAGGTGAGATCTCCCATTTCTCACAAAGAAAAGTTAATTCCAGTGCTGACCCAGCACCCTACGCATTCATTGCCAGTTGGGTCTCAATAAAGCAACTCATCCCATATGTTAGAAATATTTTGCAGAGCTTAAGCTAAAGGATAAAGTTCCTGGAAACTGGTGAATGCACAATAGTTGTTTATTCTTCTCTGGAAAAAAATATGACAGTCCATTTGAATATTCAGACTGAGGATATTTTTACAGGGACAGTTCAGAGTAAGCTGGCTCACAACTCTCACAGGAAGGGATGTGAGCTGAGCCAAGGGACACGGTTTCACAAGAAGACAGGCTGGGCAACAGCTAGCGAAGGAAGGGGCAGAAAGGAGGCAAAAAGAGCAGCACAAAGCCTTGGACCTGGACAGGACACAGCAAAAACTGCAGACAACTTGGGGAACATCATCAGGGCTGACATAGACACAATGTGGGAAGAGACACCGAACTTGTCAGCTAACCTGACCTAATGACACTGCCAATATTAATCTCACACAAATTTTCACATGAAACTTGTATCTCAGACACTGCTAGGAAGGGGATGGAAACAGCAGTACTAACAGAAAAAAGGCTGGAGACTTTCCTCCTGGTAGGCAGGGGTGGGACGACACTCTTTAATGTGGTGTTTCAGAATTAGCAATTCAGCATGACAAGTGGGAGAGGACTTTAAATACTGTATAGAAATTGAACAAGGACGTGACATAAAGCCCCCAGATTTCCCCAGAGGAAAACTAGGAGTCGATTCAGTACTGTGCCTAGGGGTAACACCTTTCATTGAACTGGGTTAAAATACTGTATATGACAGTATTTTACTTTTCTGGGGAAGAAGTATTTTACTTTTCTGCCCTAAAACAGCTACTATGAAGGCTTGTCAGTTGATATACTCAAGAAATCTGGCCTCCTAAATAAAGGGGACTACATCAGGTTCTCTTCATAGAAAAACAAACCAAAAAAAAAGAAAAGGAGCTATTACTAATCATTTACACTGCGTAAACCTGCAAGTTTTAGAGTAAGTTATAAGAGTAAGATCTACCGAGTAAGTCATGTGTGTGGTACTAGAGACAGAAAAAAATTTATCATCATGATTCATGAACAATCTTTAATAGAATAAAAGTAACGCCTATTTAACTCTAGTACTCTGCAGGATTACAGTACCTAAATCTTCAGTGCTTTGCAGGATTTATAACTAAATTTTCTACAAACTGCAGAAGTTCCCCAGCCTCCCATTATGAACTCTATTGGACAGAATAAAAAGCTAATGGGAAACATATTTCCCAGGTTGAAAAATACTATGAAGTTGAGAAATGTGACCAACATATATTTGAGACATTATTGTATATCACACTTCTGGAGAAACAGTCACTAAGCTACCTTTTATTAGCAGTTTCTGCAACTTCTAACTTCAGAAATACAGCAAAGATTGTCTCAAGATTTCAGTACTGCTGTAAAGTAAATTATTCAAGTTAACAATATAATGGTTTATAATACAGAGAATGTTAGGTAAAACAAAGTATGCACAGGCTAAATAAATGGTATTCATTTTATGAAAGGCAGCAAGAAAAGCACCAAAACACTGAAAAAAAAAAGGGTAGTTGGCTAAGGACTTACAAGGGAAAAACCCCTACACTAAATATGGAGGCTCATAGACCCAAATGCACAGGACAGCCTACTCCTACGGAAAAAACATCTCTGGAGAGAAAAGAAAGATCCACATTACTCTAAAAAGTGATTTAGAGGAGAGGTGCTCAGCACCATGGAAGGCTGAGAGCAGGGGCTGCCCACCATGACTGAGGAGCCAGAAAACCTCACTGTTCTTGAAAGACTTGGCAGGAGAACCACAGAGTGACGGTGGGCACCATCCTACTGGATGTAGATACATCTATCAATGTACTCTCCCATGCCTCATCTGCTTATACCTTAAGTGTGGCCGATCCAGGGGACAAAGAGGCCCTCTCTTGCCTCCCCTTCTGGCCATCAAAATCCCATCGTTTTAGCCTTTCCCAAAGAGACAGTCCTTCAGTCTTGATTTTCACTCTTTGCCCAGTTCTCCATTTCAACAGGAGGGGAAGACCTGCCTCCCTGGGCCTCACCTGAGAACAAGTACCCCACAGTATCAACAGAAATAAGACTGCTCAGTGATCGATGTCCATAGCTTGTTCATGGACTTGCCTCAGCATAGGTAACTTACACACCAGGAAAGTTGTCTTGTACTAGGTCTTTACAGCTGTTAAACCTTAGTTCCACCTCCCCCAGCTTCCCCCAGTCCACCCCTTTGTAAAAGGCTTCATGATGCACACAAATAACTTCCCATAATAATTCTGATGATCTCTCCACTTCCTGCTTTATCAGAAGGTGCTGCTCTCCCTGCAGCACGGTGGCAATTGAAATTTTGTGCTTCTGCTAAGTGCCTAGTTTGTCATCTGACAGTAGTTGGGATGGGGGCGTCATGTGGAAATACACCGGCTGTGACAATAATAATGGCATGATGGAGCATGTGGCTAGTCAGAAAACAAAGGGGAATAATCTTCCACTGTTGCTGCACCACAACCCCAATAACACAACTGAACAGCAGGACTTGAGACTTGAGAGGAGGGATTCCCTCTACCACTGCAGATGTCTAGGCACCCCTGCAAACCACATCAGTCTAACACAGAAGAGGGAGCAGGTCGGACACAGCAGTTAGGACGCCTAAAATTCTGCAGCATGGACTGGAACATGTTGTGCTGCCTCCCTTTCAGTTTTTTATTTGAGGATGTATCCGAGGAAATGGATTTCCGGGTCTGACTGTTCTGGGCCCGGATCAGTTTCTCATGTTCCCGTATTTGTCTCTGTAAATGGTTCTGGATGGCAATTCCCAGGGATTCTGGATCAAGCGAAGCACCATAAACTTCCCACGTCATTCCCTGCTCGTCCCAAACAACATCTCTGACGTGTTTGGACTGCTTCACCTGCACTTTGGCCTCCATGGCTGGGGTGGGCTGCTTTTTGTTTCCCCCCAGGTTTGGCAAGTCCTGAACTGAAGTAGGAATTGCTGCTGTGTGAAGCTCATGTCTGGACTCCCTGGCCTGGAGGCCTGGCTTCTGGGGAGCTACAGATGCCACTACAGGACAGGTAAGACCTGCAGAACTCCCACTCAACTTGGGTGTCAGTCCTACCTGCAGGTTCTGGCTGCTGGCTGTTTGAGACTGGCCAGTGTCTCCCTGGCCTCTGCTCTCCTTGTCGCCTATATCCTCCAAGCATGCCTTAACATGGACAGCTGAAGGCTGGCTGTTAACATTCATCCCTTCTTTAGGATCAAGCACCTTTGAATTTTCTTCCTTTGGTTTTACCATAGATTGATAAGGAATGGCCTTCTTACTTTGCACAGATTTTTGCTCAGAGCTGCCCAAGACCTCCTTCTGCTTGATTTCACTGTCTGTGCTACAGAGTAAAGGTAACTGGCTGCTTCCCACATTATGAACACAATCTCGCATGGCGTTCTCAGTTCCTGGGACAGCATCAGTGGAAGTGTTGCTTGGTTCATCAGTGCCAGTCCCAGACTGTGATGGAGTTTGATTACTGGAGTCAACAGCAAGTTGCTCGACTGGGATGGGCTTTGGTGGGACTGGAGCATCCACTGTCAGCTGAATTGCATCCTTGCCATCATGGGCTGCACCAGTCATTTCAGCATTACCCACAGATGTCCCTTGGGAGATAACAGCTGCAGGGCAGAAAGGAACAACAGGTTTTTCATTATCTGCTGACACTGGAGACACCACTTCAGATGGGTCCCCAGGCAGCTTGTCAGGCTGGGTTTGGGCCGAAGCACTCACATCTATAACAGTCAGTCTTGATGTGATACTGGGAGAACATGGGGACTTTTGTTTTGAGGATAAACTGTCAGTAAGTGCAGCCTGGTTCAGCCCCATACATCCTTGGTAAATTATGTGCAGTTCTTCCTTCTCCTCTGGAGGAGGATTCCCTTTTAAAAAGGCAGCAAGAATGCTGGGACTGGTGGAGGCTGATTTGCTCTCCACTGTAGCCACGGCTTGAACCTCAGCATCTCGCCATGTCCTACTTACAGCTTCCTGTGTAAAAGAGCTGCTCTCGGGCTGAACAGTCATTGTACCTGTTTCTCTGAATTTGGAGAGCTGGGTGGGGTATGCGCTCCCCAGCTTGAGGTCCGTGTTTTGTACAGGAAATGGACTCCCTTCACTAAACTGGGCTAGTGCCTCATTGTTCTGCACTGCTTCAGCTTTATCTGTGGGATGCAACTGTGACATATCTGCTGTCCCGCTTTTTGCCTCCGAACTGGTCTGTGGGTGTCTCTCCAGGTCAGCTTCAGTTTGTCTTGCTGGCAAGGCTGACTGATACACAGTGGAACCATTTTTATCTGCTCCCCTGCCTTTTTCCCCTCTTTGCAGAAGGTTTGCCTGAGAAGTATGACAGGATTCATTACCCCTGACAGGATCATCTGGAGAAGAGTAATTTAACACCTCAAGTGCTGGCTGATCATCAGTCCCCTGAGGTTTCAAGGCAGAGTCATCTATCTGCGTCAGGGAGCTTGTTTTTGCCTGGCTGCCTTGCACAAACTGCCGGGAGCTCTGGGGGGCTGGCATCATCTCTGGCCCTTGCTCCACCAAGAGGGCTCCTGCTGCAGCAAGGGCTGGCACTGCTGGTGCCCAGCTGCCTGCTGGCTGGGAGCAACCAGCAGGCTTTATGGCTGCAGGATGACCCTCTGCAGCTGTGCTGGAAAGCACTGGAGAAAAGGCTTCCTGCTGGCTGTCATCATCCCTGTGGCGCTGCTCACACAGATGTGTGCTGGCAGCACCTGAGCATTTCAAGTCGAACAAGCAAACTCCAGATGAGCTGGATGGGATGCATGGGAAGCCATTGCTGGTCTTCTGGCCACTGAGTAGCTGGGGCTGGTGCTTAGCAGACTGCAGGTCTCTCAGGTGCTCCTCCTCTGCAGAAGCTGAGACCAGGGAAAGATTGGCAGATCTTAGAGGATCTGGTACAGTCCCCATGGACTGTCTCCAAGGTGTTGTTTGCACTTGGCTTCTCTCTGGAGTTTTCTCGCTGGGCAGGCTGTTGATGACAGGTTTCCTGTGAAGCTAATCTGTTAATGAAACAAACACAGTGTTAGGAGCAGTCAGTTTTAAGAAAAAGTACCCAGAACAAATTGATTTTACAGCATTACTTGCAGGCAAAGGGCAACGTGAAGCACCCGATTCTGCCCAGAAGTCATTGAAAAGACACAGATTTCAAGGATCTCCTAATTCTGAGGTCTGGGTGGAGAAAGCAATAGTAGGGACAAAGCAGTACTAGGGATAAAGCTGATACATTAATGAAAACAATGACATGCCAAGAGGGAGGGAAAAAAGAATTGAAGTGAAAGAAGAGGTACAGAGCTTGTGTGGAAGTTTGAGGTCACAAAATAAACTCACTCTGATAATATTCTCTTGCAAGCCACCTGTGGAAGTAAAGACCCTACCTTCACTATTGTGCCTATGTGAAGAACAGATCTAATTCCCATCCCTAGACCTGAGTAGATCCTGCACCTTCATTGAGCATCAGTTCCCTCTTCTCAAGAACAGCCCTTCTAGCTCCGTTACCAACAAGGACATGGTCACAAATGGCAACAAGTCAATTCAGACTAACCCAAACCTCCTTGCTAAAAGGAATATGGAGGGATCACAACCCACTGGGTGATGCAGATAAACACCAAGAGAACGACCGCACAGAATAGCACCAGGGGTATGTAAATACTTACTGCTTTCACGTTTAGATCTGTTGAAATAATTACAAGGAAGCCATCTTGATTAATAAATTGGGGTACAGGTGATCTAGAAATCAACTTACAAACAGTGATATTAAATTGGAAGGGGAACACTGCAGAACAGGAGGGGCCCATGCCATATGCAGGGAAACATAGGGGAGGAGCAGAGTTATCCAGGTTGAAATCCTGCCAGGTCTGCAGAGAAACCACTGCTTCAAAAAGGAGGCAATCCCCAAATATGCCTATTTGTTAGGCTTTGCAAAGGGCTTAGCCCAACTTGGACTCTGTTAGAGGTCAAAGACTGGATCCCTGTCAGCATCAGCAGAGCAGTGGTGGCCAGTGATAAACTTCCACCTCTCTTTTTAAACAGGAGGCTACATATGTTTGTCTAAAAGGCTTTCCCTGGCTTATGCTGTCAGCAAAACACAAATATGAAACTTGGGAGACACCCTTAACATTTAGTTTTGTTAACCAGAGGGATGATGCTGGGAAAGTTACTGTGCCTGTTTATATGCCTCTGTCTCTGCAGGCACACAGTAGGATCTCCTTTGCTACATTATTAGGGTGATGCTGCTGGAAGCAGCTGTGCAATCATTCAGCTGTTCCAGACCCTCCCTCCCCACTAGCAAAATCAATAAAAGCCCTTTCTAGAAAACATCTCTACTCTCCTTTTCTTTCTCAGCCTGAATGGCAGTGGTATAACTTCCTTAGTTTCTGTAAAATTAATCCTAAATTTCAGCACCTGAGAATATTTAGAAAGAACAACAGGAGAAAAATGCTCAGTGAAAGGAAAAATTAAAAAATACAGCGAGTCTATTCTTTCAAGAAAAGGAAAGTGCTGCAACTTATTACTTATTCATTAAGCTTTATGTCTTCCAGATATTAATAATTTATTATTTTTATACTGTCTCTTTGCACTCTGTCCAACCACAGATATATACAGTCTGCTGGGTTAAGACAGTTCTGAAAAACCATGATTCTGCCTCTGAAGGATCCCGAGTTCCTTAGCTACAATCTGTGACAGCAGCCCAGCACCACCCCACAATGGCTTTCCATAGGAAGGCTAAGGATTGCTAAGCTTTATAAGAAGTGGTGAATGTATGTAAACCAGACTGCAAATCATTGGAGGTTTGTGGCTGCCTACAAGATGTCTTCACATTATTTTAATAATACAGCTCACTTTAAAGACATCCAATGTAGTCCTGGAGGAAAGGAGAGACATTCATGTTCTACTGTTGTACTATAAACATCTAATGTCTGTAAGGAGAGAAGCAGATGGCTTTGGGTATCCTTTTGGTGAAATTCTATTACTGTCTTCTTTCCCTTCCCAAACAATGATGCGAACCAAACCAGTATACACAACTCGGCAGGTCACATACCTTTTTTTTAAGTAGAGAGTTTATTTAAGAACAATTAAACAAATAAGGGAACAAAACCAATTCACATTTTTAGTATGTACTGTTCAGCATTTTTCAGAAGAGAAGATTTCAGAGAAAATCTGTTTGGTTCTTCACTGTACCAAACCTGGCCAAGGCAATCTGCATACTGGAGCACTATCTTTAACGCATACCCACTCAACAGTGGAATGATTCCTAATTTTTCAATTAAATTAATTAGTTCTGGTCTGAACCCCTGAATGAATTCTTCCCATCTGTTTAGTGGCTCTTCACCAGCATCACCTGAAACACATATTTAAAGGTCTGCCTCATGCACTAATTTAAAGAGACTCTGCTACAGAGCCCTTGACATATAATATCAACAGAGGAAATTCTGCCCCAAAAAATCCACCTGGACTTAGTCTCTGATGTTGAACAACAGAGCATAGACCAGACATTTTGCTTGACCCCTGAACACAGGTTGGAGACATGGGTCATTCTATTGCCTGGGATGACTCTAAAAATGAGTCAGTTTATAAGAATGAGGTTTCTATAAAGACTTCGCTGTCAAAGTCATAGGAGCTATTTTCTAGATTCTTCAACAGGCCATCCTAATGAGAGCAGCCAAAGGCACTGTAGTAGTCTAAATAAATGAGGTAATTTTTGACAATGTTCTTACTTAAGAATTAATAAAAATCAGAAAGAAAGGTAATTCTTATGAAAAAGAAAAGCAAGCAAACCCAACAGATTACAGAACTGGAAAGGCATTTTTATTATTGCAATCTCGCTGATGATTATTGCCTCATTTTTATTATTTGAATCCTGTTAGACACAAATGAAGAACAATGTTGGGACCTGTGGGCAACACTACTGAACTCCAAGGAAGTGAGGATTCAAACATACAAGCAACACTGACTGCAAGCAAATACTTAGAAAGAAACAAATACAAAACTCAGTAGGCTAAAAAACATATCATAACAAATTGAGATCGCTGAGGAATTTTTCAAGTCTCGTATGCCAGACCTGGAGCAATCATCCACAATTTTCTTTTATCAGGAGGTGAAATTAGTATCTCCACAAAGGTCAAAATCAATTTTCAGTAATAACAACAGATTTGCTACACCAACAGAACAGTTTTTCTTCCTCTTATTCTTGCAGACCAAGAATAATGCCTATGACATTCTCATCTTAACAAAGAATTATTCTGTACCTTTTGCAACAAGAGATTTCTACCTTTGATAAAGTCTATGTTTGGTTTATATGGTCTAGGAGGGTCCCTGCATGGCCAGCAGACCTTCCTCGACTCGTGACTGAGTAGGTCTTTTTTATATGCTGTAAAAAAATCCACAAACCCCCAAAACTCAAGAAGTTTGCAGGCAATAAAAAGCTGACAATATAAACTCCTATTTAGTTTAGTATCACCTAACCCCAATTAAAAAACACTACAATTTTTCCTCTTGCTGCTTATGAGACAGTCTGCGTGTTTCATAATACAATATATTTTCAGGAAATTCCTACATAAGATTCTGCCTCCCATTCCCTCTTGAAAAAATCTGAAAATGTGCAAAAGCACAAATAAGACTGCCAGCATCTCAACCTACCTTTCTTTGTAAAAATAAAAGCAATTAAAAAGAAGCTCCCAAATTAATCAAGCACTCCCCTTCTCCAACTCTGGGTTCTCATCAGCTTTCCATTTCTTGAGCTCCCCACTCTTTGAGCCCTCTCTTCACCATTGTCTCTGAAAATAGAAGAGCTGAACATTTGCTCTTTACAGTTCTCAATCTTATATGGTCTCTCACATCATCAAAAAAATCATTATACAACTGCATGGTTTAAGAACAGAGAGGAACATTTGCTGAAGTGGGAATTCAGTCTCCATTTCTTGATCTGAAAAAAGACAATGGCTCACCCAAACTCACATTAGACCACTGAATATACAGAACACAAAGCATAATTCTTTACATTTTAAACATTCATATACACTTGTGTCCTTCCAATTCTGCACCCAGTGTTTTTTTTTCCCCACATCATTAAGTTCTTGTTCTCTGTTAATGCTGTGACTTCCTCATTTTAGTATCAAAGGGTGTTTGTTATTCTGTTTGTGAAAAATTGGCTTCATGGGTTATTTTCTCATAATTATCTGTGGGATTGAAGACTGGCAGTACAAATGAAGGGCAGCACAAACCAAGGACATACTCATTAAAATACAAAAGAGGTTGCTCAAAGAGGTAAGATACAAGACACAGAGCTTCCATCTTTCAGCATGCTTTGGGCTGCTGACAGGAGACAGATTATTACACTGTGATCACAGGGAAGCAAGAGGAGACAGGGGATGCCCACAGATACCTTGCATACATGCAGTTCCCACCAGAGATGGGACTGGCATCTCAAGGAGAAGATGCCCAAAGCCCAACTTCCCCTTCTATACTTGGGGCTTGCACATGTTATTGCCAATCAGACCTGCAAACATGGCAGGAACTGGTGCCAGAGACAGACAGAGAGGTGGACAGCAGAAGCAACAAGTTTAACACCACAGGGCTGCAGCATGCTCTGTGCAGACATTAATCAAAGTGGGTGATTGTACGTGGTGGTTTGCTTTTGAGTGGTCTCTGCTGACTTGGTTAGCAGAACCTCTGCAACACTTTAGCACATACTGCAAAATACCTCTTTATTCTCTCACTATACAGTGAATTGATATGACTTTACTCCACCCAGATGAACAACAGCCTATTGCTAGACTGCTTTTAGTGCAATAAGATGTTATCTGCCCCTTTTTGCTACTTACTATTTTGCTCTTTTCCTATTGCTTCTCTGCTGCCTGGATTTCACTCATCAGCTGAGCTCATCATCCTGGTATTTGAGCATGTTCGTTGCAGCATCTGGGCTCAAGACTAGCTGTTATGGGCCCACTCAATAGTTTCAGCATACTCAAAGCCTTGTTTGGCTCTATCACAACTGCCCCAAGGACAAAAACAGAGAAAGATGTGATGTATTATGTGTATTCTTCGTGCCCTCAGTATTATTTGCTCTTAAATGGCTGGTCAGGTAAGTCATACCTTTCCAGACGGAGAGGGAAAGACAGCTCAGCTCAATGGGCAATGAAACAAATGTTGGAGAGAAAGCTGAGAAGGAACCGAGATGTGCAGTTCCTTTCACAGTTCTGCAGGGAGCATCCAGCCAGGCACCAAGGGTGACAGGAAGAATTTCATGAGGACTGGAGAAGACCAGACAGTTTCATGCAGCGCAGGAGCCTCTGCAACCCTTATCTGCTTATTTTTATTTTTTACTATATTAAAAATTACATTCCTCATTTGTGAGTTTAACTCTAGGTGTGGGATTACTTGAAAAGCTTCTGAGTTTTTCTTGTAGGGAAGAATAATATCAGATCAGCTTGAAGGCTCCAGCCAACCCTAGCAACACATACAGACATGGATCCTCTGTACAGCCTTCCTGCCACTGGCCATCAGGAGTTCAAGGATCTTCCAGGTGAAAGGACACACTTTAATCACCTTTGGAAATGAACACACATCTATTTATGAATCCCCTGAGGCTATGTGCCCTATACAAAATGCTGTGCAATGCATGCAATGCAGTGAAAAAAGGAGCTTTATTTGTACAAGCCTGCTCACTGGAAGTCTAGGCCACTCATTTTAATATTAAAGCAAACAACACCAAACAAAACCCCACAGCCTGTCCTAAAATCCTTCCTGGAATTCCTTCTGAGAACCTGCACTAGAAGCACTTTTGAATCTCACCTAATGCACTCCACAATACTAAATCAGCTGGAACTACCAACTGAGTCACATGAACAGCCCTAAGGAAAACCCAGCTTCAGCCAGGGGTCTCAGGGTGCAGCCTAGCTCCTCACTGGACCCCACAGCTCTTTCTCCTGGATGCCGACACACAGCTCACACTGCCTAGCAGATCTGCTCACAAAGGTGTCAAGATACAATAAAAACTGGAAATGGTGGACAGAAAAATAGAGAGAGAACTGCTTGTCCTTGCTTTGTAATGGTAATAAACCAGGGAAAATCACACGAAAAAGGAAGGCCAAGATGAACTGCCATTTTCTGCCAATAAAAGATGGCTGCCAATCAGCCTGACAGCTACCAAAGATTTATCTAGCAATATTTTATACACACTGAAGAAACATATTTTTCTGGTTGCTGACTCCTCTCATCTTTCATCTCTATACCAGCTAGAGGCTTTAACTCTGCAGCGTGCAGAGCATGGGAACTCCACTTTAGAAGGACGAAGCTCAACTTAACCTGCTGCCCACAACCTGCAGATGAAAAAATGGGTAAAGCCAGTCCTACAAAATGATACAGTGGCCTCTGGGACTAATGCAAAGTAAACTGTTTTGCAACATCCTTCATTTCTCTCAGCTTCTGGAAAACCGTAAGTACGCCCCCTAGCAAGATGCCATAGCAACCATACTGTGAATACAGTCTACTCAACCAGATGCAAAAAGCATTTCTGTTTAATATTAAATACATTTTAAAATCTAATAATTTTAGATTTTACAGTAATTTCTCACTGCAGCATATGATATTGCTGCATTTTGTTTTAGCAGGTAGCTCTTACACGTGCTCTTTTTTAAATCTAGGCTATCTCTGCTGCCTATACTCTTAATTCTTGAGAGTCCAGAAAGTGCAGTGTTCAGCAGGCTGTAGAAGAGCCTCTCCAAAACAGATGCTCTCAGGTACTTAAAAATGAGCACAAGGGGTTGTCTAGCTGTAATTTTGGTACTGCAGTACTTATCCCAGTTTGGAAGCAAGCATTCCTAGCATAACCCCAGGATTGTCAGAGGTCAGCTTTAGACTGGTATACCAGCTATAGAGTGGTACACCTAAGCACGGCTCAACCACTTCTGCTCCAGCTTCAGACCAAAGAGTACAAACCAGTCCAAGTCCCATGGCTGTCTGAGTGCAGGTTGGTAATTAGAGTTTGGGCATGTGAGTTTGAGCAGAACTCTGCCCTGACACTTCAAAGTGGTCCAAGGACATGTGTATCCTTGTGTGTCCTGAGCAGTCGCTCAGGGACAGATGTGTGAGAATATTTGCAATTGGCTTTTAATAAGCAGGCACACAGAATAAAAACTGTGTGGTGATCAAGCATGATTCAGTTCCACCATTCTGCTGGCAGTTACCCTACAATTAGAAAGATGTCCATTTAAAAAGGAAGTACAGCTCTGCTCCGAGACAGGATGTTCTAGTCTGTGTCCCATCTGTTCCCTGTGGGCAGCACCCATCTCGCCCTGGCCAGGAGACAAGCAGCAAATCCCACATCCATCTCCAGCACCTGTTCATGAAGCCCTGGTGGGAGCCTCTGCACTGTTAGCAACACCATCATGTAACTCTTCAGCGCACATGTAAACTTCACTTCTGGTTACGTTTTGCTTTTAATCTCTATGAGCAAGTTACCATATTGGAAGGGATCACATTGTCCTTTCCTGTATCCTGATGTGTACGGCTACCGGGGTCCCACCAGGGGCTTTCACTCAGAGATTCCCCAGCACGAAACCTGGACTGGCTCTGCTGAAGATGTCACTGTCCTGTGGCCATGGCCAAAGGCAGCAGGCTGGCACATGCTGTGGACATGCTGCAACAGTATCTTGTTTGTGTGGGAGTAAGGACCAAGTGGCTACGGATTTATGGGTGCACCCTGGTTTTGCGAAACTTGCAGGTTTCCAGAAGGAAAACGGGGTTGCACTCCAACACATTAAAGCATGAAAAAATTTTATTTAGAAGTGGTAGAAAATGTAGTATCAAGAAGATTGCTGCAAGTCAATATTTAAAAAGGAGATTGAAAATCCTGGTTTACATTAAGAATTGTGGTATCATCTGTTGTCAATGTTTTATGCCTTCAAAGTTCACTTCTCACAGATTAAAAGCCTTTTCTAGGAGAAACTCAGATCCTTACATAATCACAGCCTCTAGAATCTTGTGAAACAGCCCCACATATGGTCAGAGGAGAGTGGCATGGGAAAGAACCATGGAAGGACTAGACGACAGCCTGAACATACATCACCTCCACACTCTTCTCTCCATACCATCCCATCCTCTGACCCTCAGTTCCATTCCTGCCCCTCTACTTCTCCATTGACCTCACACTCCTAAGGATCCTGCCTGCTGCAAAGACAGGCTCATGCTCTCTGCATACCTCCTCCCAGGGCTACAGCATCCGACAAAAAGGCTTTCTTCTGCAAGATGTGCAAGTATGCAAAAGTCCCTGGGCTTGCTGCAGAGCACCACCAACAGCCTGTCAGTCTTTCTTCTCCAAGGTGAAAAAGAAGGATAAACGGCTTTATGAAAACAGCTAAATCAAACAACAACTACAGTGACTGGCAGCCAGCTGTAACAGTTGCATAATCTACAGCGACACTCCTACCCCACATCCTGGGACACCATAGAGGGGATGTGACGTGGGTAAAACACACTGGGATATGTATTTTACCATCACCCCNCCAGCAACCTGCTGTCCACATATGGTGACTCCATTTCACATAGCTCACTGCCACATTATTTTTCTTCATCTTACTATTTAGTAAAAGCAAGGAGTGTTTTTTAAATGGATGTGAACAGGAGGGTTGTACGGACCTTTCAAACACCACTTTCATGTTTGATGTTGAAAGCAACAGAATTTCTAACTGACCAAGTGGGAATTTCACTCCTTATCTGTCCCGCTATCTTTTGTCTGATAAGAGGATGGTGAAATCTAACCCCTCATTAATGCATTTCATGCAACTGAATGCTTTTGAATGTTAACAGCTGATAAATAAAAGTCCCATTTTTTGTGACAGCAGTTCAATGGTGGCTTAGTGCCCATTGTTCTCTCTGCTATGACTCCCAGAAAACTACCAACAACCAGGATGACGAGATTTATGTGGACAACCATTACTGGAAGCTGGAGCAACAACATAATCACATTCCTGTAGTCACAAAAACAAATACTGCTCAGTAGATGTTTCTTGGAAAGGGTGGCTTTAAGGACAAAGGATGTAACATGCTTTCAGATCCTCAAAATGAAGTTTCCTGAATTTCATTATGACCTCCTTAAGAGCATTCCCCCGTACACTGAATACAAACGCTCATCTCATGGCTGAAGCATCCCCGGTAGAGATGCTTCCACCCTAGAGAATTAGACCTGATTTTTCTGCTGAATAACCATGTTATCAGTATCCAGAGAAGTGTACTGTAGAAGCACTTCTTGTTTTAAAACCAATCTTGCAAGTAAGGAAACTTTGCTTTGGAAGAGCTGATAGTTGGATCGATGTCTTTTGCATACAGTAAAAGCAAATGATAATGTTTAACTCTGACACACTGTCTGAAAAAATTAAGTTTTCCTCATATATCATACTATTTCAATGAAGATGCTGGGCTCAGTATTAGAGAAGGGAAGAGATCTTTACATAGTAGGCACCTGGCAAAGAGCATATCCATTGTCATTTACAGGTGTTATCCTAACGTTATCCTAAAGAACTACTCCAAATGGCATGTAATAGAGAAGGATGCAGTGCCCAACCAGTTATTACTGTAAAAGAAGCTTGCTGTACCATGTGATTAACCTAGGAAAGGCATGATGATGATCTCACCATGTCTGCTCTTCTCTCCTGGCTATCAGAAAACACAACTAATGTGAACAGAGGCAGGCAGCTGAAACAGCTATCACTTTTTTTTTTAAAAAAAAAAGAAAAAAAAACAAAAAATCCAACAGTTAAAAATATCTTGCCTTCTTCCTGCTGCCACCTCAGTGGTTGTTTCCTGTTTTTTCATGTTGTCACTGCTCTGCTGATGTCTGTCATTGACAATAAGAGCAGCAAAAAGAACAAAACCTCCTTAGTAAGCCGCCTCCTGCTAAACACCTTCTCAAAAATATATGAGAAGAAGCGGCATGTGCTGGGCCAGTTTTTGCCTGATGTATTGAGGCTCTGCAGGAAAACAAATGGCTGCAGGTTGGAGGCATTTGGTGTTCAGGGATAAAATTGAAGCAATTCTGTGGTACCTTTACAATGCTGGTAAATGCACTTTTGAAGGCAATGACTCAAACCTGTACGATCAGCTCAGGGCCCTATCTGCTCACCTCAGTCACTCGAGATTTCAGAATGACTTCAGTAAGATTGTTATGTGGAAAGCTCTCATCTCAGTCTCAGATTCTTCTTTTTCTTTACTTGAGGCTACACACTTCATTTCATTGAACATTGACTCTGCTGGAACTGGACAAAACCAGAGACCAGTGCCTCATCCATTATTTTTTTAACTGATGAAGTACTGCATGTAGGATACACTAACTGACAGGGACAGGATGATGCATCCTAAATGGCACCTTGCAAAGACAGAAAAATCAATGTGTCATGTACTGCAGATAATCAGACACCATTGTTTTTTATATCCAGAAATGATGGAACAGCCTAACACTGTACAAAGCACTGTAGGGATGCAAGGGCTTCCAGTCACCTGACTGTAATGAAGGTCAATGCTAAATATGAACATGTTGGGAAAATATTACGCCCATAAACCATACCATGTCTTCTTTGCTTTCCACCCAGAGCTGACAGAAGGTGTTGAAAGACACATCTGAGAAGCCAAGATGACAGTGACTGCCACTGTGGCAGATATAATCAGGTACAATTGAGAGAAACCTACTGTTCTGGCTCTTGGCTTGAAAAAAAGGAGGTGCTGGCACTGACAGGAATTCAGCAGTGTAAAAATCAACCCCTCAAACCTTACATC
>VYZS01015701.1:0-11169 GCA_013400695.1 Neodrepanis coruscans
TCCTCCATTTTCTCTTCGCTGCTTACACGTGGTTCTTTTCCCTCTGGACCGGTCCCTATTGACACACGGTGCCCCCTGCCGGCTAGAACAGAGCAATTATACCCGCGGTGCTCCTGAGGGACACGCATCGCCCCCCTGCTGGCTGGAACAGAGCTACTGCACCCTCCGTGCTCCAAAGGGGCTCCCAAGGAGTGATTACAGCTCCTACACCACATCGCATTGCATAAGGGACAACTGTCTTTTCCAAGGACATTGATTATTGTTGTTTTTCCTTTCCCTTTGGTTCACCACCTCAATAACAGATTCGTATCAGAATATTCATATCCACATCCTTACACTCATCCATACTCACATTCTCCCATACGTTCAATAATTTGTTGCCTTTTCTATACATCTCTCATCCGTTGAATACACGTAATATTGTCCTAAACCAGGGCAGCTTCCTAAAAAAAATTCTAATTTTTTCCAAATTTTGACAACTAAGGAAAGAACTTTCTAGCTTTCAACATTACCTGAAAGCTCCATTTGTATTCATAGTAATCTGCCTTGACATTTTCAAATTTGATAATTACAGAGTATTTCTTTTGTGTTAAAGTGATAAAACTGTATGGCAATTGGTCATTTTTTGCACTGCTGTACTTTAAATATTTCACTGCTGCTATTATAATCCTAGTATTTCTTGGGCTGTATAAGTTATCCATGATATTGTTCTTTGGCTGAAACTTGACATTCCATTTTGTCCATTTTTAGATTACATGAGTTTCAAAAAAATTATTTTATCTTTTTTATATTTTATTTTATTTTATTTTTTTTAAGAAGGCATGCATAAAAGCATGAAGACCCTTTATTATGTACAGCTCCCACTGTGTGAAAAATAGCCTTAGTCCATGCATGATGCTGTATACAAATGTGACTGGTAGGTATATAAACAGTTCTCTGGCTATTTGAAGATCTGGATCTTCATTTCAAGCACTCTGTAATACTATCTAATAACTTTTAGTAGAAGTGCTCTAAAAATGCACAATAACAAAAAAATCAGCAGGGTACTGATCTTAAAAATCAATCATGTCAGAGTTGCAGCATAAGAAAACATATATCATACTGATGTTGAATCAATGACTTCCTGTTACAACACAAATTTTAGGTGGTCTGTTATGTCAAAGTATTCTAGTTTTGTAGGCAATGTCGCAGGATCTTCTAAATCCATGTCACAATGAAGAAAATGGAAAACAAGAAATAGTTTGAATTGAAAAATAAACCATTTGCTGAACTACTGCAGAGAATTATGTACTGAACTGTACTCCAAAGACTAGTGATATCAATTCCAGACCATTCTGTGGCAAAGACTACAGGTATATATATGTGTGTATATACATATATATATATAAATACATATATATATATATATATATATACACACACACACACACATATATGTCATGTTACAGGCCAGCTACAAAGATAGTAAAGGTCAGCATAAGGGACAATAAAAAGTGTCAGGAATGCAAGCACTTAACCAGTGCTTTTATAAGTTTATCAGAAGCTCTTTTGTGATTTTAGATTACTCATCTTCTCTCAAAAAAACCCCCACAACTTTATGAATGAGTTGCAGTTTTTTTCCATTAGCCTTTGGTGATTGGAATATTTATCTCAAAATTAAAGGTAAATCAGCAGCTGCAATACTCAGTAAGTCTTCTTGTATCAGAATAGCTGTGACCCAATTTTACATTGTTTTTAAGGTAAGTTTAAAAAATAACTTCTAGCTTGGGGAAAAAAAAAAAAAAAAAAGGAGCAAAAGATCAGATTTATCAGTTTAGATAACATCCTTCAAACTCGTATTTTATCTCAAACAGTAACCAGATGGCTAAGGAAGAACAATGATGAGACAAGAATATATTGTAGTGAGCATTCTTTCTGTCTTATATTGTTTTCGTCTCATGAAGAGTCCTGAGGACAATTAACTGCACCTACTGAGGAATTTTCATCAGAGCTCTCCTGAAGTGCCTCTATATCCTGAAATACCATATAAATTTTTGTATCTATATCTTTTGGCAAGGGCTTTTATCCTTTTCATTAGCAATGACTGCTTCTACTTGATATGCACCTAAATCTTACTAACATCTTCCATTCCTCTAAAAAAAGATAATAATTCTTCTTGTCCATTATTTTTTTGCCATTCACTATTTTGTAAACCAATTTTTCTTTTCAGACAGAAGAATCACACTACACTGTCATGCAGATGCTATTGCCTAGTTTTGGACATCCTTTTTGCTCATCTCTGAACATTTGCCAGTTCAAATTGTTCTTTTGATATGAAGAGACAAAAACTGTATATAGTGTTCTAGATGTCAGTATATCAATGCAAGGTATTAAAATGCATTCAAAATTTTAAATCACTGATGTTTTACAAGAAAACTGCTTTGCTTTGAAGAAAGCCTGAAATATTTGGTTTGATGAGAAGGAATGGTGCCAGCTTCCTTTTTTATTTTTTTTTCATCTTTACATAACATTGATTTCTGTAATGATTTCTACAAAACACTAACAAGTACAATATGTACAAAGCAATTGATATTGTTCCACACAGTGGCCTTGTACCTAAAACGAAGACACTTGGATTTGACAAGTGGGCCACTCTGTGGACAAGGAATTGGCTGGATGGTTGCACTCAAGGATTTAGGATAACCAACTCAATTTCTGGCTGGAGACCAATGCTGAGTGGCGTTCTTCGAGGACCTGTAATGGGACCAGTGTCGTTTAACATCCTTGTTGGGGATGTGAACAGTGGGATTGCATGCATCCTCAGCAAATTTGAAGTGACATCAAGATGAATACTGTAGTCAATACATTTGCATGACGGGATGCCATTCTAAAGGACCTTGACAGGCTTGAGGAGTGGTCCTGTGCAGAACTAGTGAGATTCAACAAAGCCAAGTACACAACTCCAAACATGGTTACAGGCTGAGTGATAAGTGGATTGAGATCCGCCTCATAGGAAAGGACTTGAGGATATTTCTGGATGAAAAACTGGATATGACCCAGCAATGTGTACTTGCAAACCAGAAAACCAACAGGATCCTGGACTGCATCAGGCCAGCGGGTCAAGGTAGGTGATTTTTCGCTCTCCTCTGCTCTTGTGAGACTTCAACTGAAATACCCTGTTTTAGCTGTGCAACACCCAGCATAAGAAAGACATGGATCAGCTCAGTTGTGTCCAGAGGTGAAAAACATGATCAGGGGCTGAAGCATCTCTTTTATAAAGAATGACTGAGGAAATTCAGGTTATTCACCTAGTAGAAGAGAAGCTCCAGGGAGATCTTACAGTAGCCTTAAAGTATTTAAAGGAGGCCTAAAGGATATATAGAGAGGGACTTTATATCAGGGAGTGTAGTAGGAGAGGGGTAATTTTTTTAAACTGAGAGTAGGTTTAGATTAGATATTAGGAAGAAATTCCTTACTGTGAAGGTGGTGAGACAGTGTAACAGGTTGCCCAGAGAAGTTATAGATACCCCATCCCTGAAGTGTTCAAGGCCTATTTGGATGGGGCTCTGAGCAACCTGGTCTAGTGGAACCCATGGATTGGAACCGTGCAATCCCTTCCAACACAAACTATCCTCCAGTGCCATGATTCTATAATTCTACATACCACTATGAAGCTGTGGCTAATTGTTTAGGTATATGCTGGATTACTTTTGTCACTTCAGTAAATTGAATCCTTCAAAAGTACACAAGGACATTTCCTTTAACACCTACTCAATTATCAGCATGTGCTTTGATTTTCTAATTATTTGTTATTTCTTTCCAATCTGAAAATTAAGTAATTAAATATATAGCAGGAAAGTGTTCAAATAAAGTAATATTTTTTAATAAAAGGCAATTTAAAATTACTGAAGCACCTTATAAACACTTTATTTTTGAAGTGATTATGTTTAGGAAAAAAGAATTTATATTAAATTGAGTTGTACTGCCTTATCTCTATACGTATATAGTGAAAATGAAAGGTCTATAATATTGCACAGAATAACAGAACACTGAATCCTTAAACAGCTGAAGAAAAATTACCTAGAACTGGTTGCCCAGAACCATGACCAGATGGATTTTGAATATGTTCAAGGAGAGAGTCCACATATTCTCTGGGAAATTGACTTGCGGTAACCGAACTCACAACAAATCCTTGTTATGATTAAGGTGTGTTTACTCTGCGCGCAGGGAGCAGGTTACAGACCCATTCCAAAGACCCGCTCCCCGAACATGTGATCCACCTGGGTCTATATACCCCTCCTGAGTGGCAGGTGTCACTCATTGCTGATTGGCCTCCCCATTCTAGGCCCTCCCCATTCTTCGCCCTATCCTGGGACCCAGAACCCCCTCCCACTGGGGGTTGAGTTGCTGCAACCATTGCCCCACTGCAGAAAAACACGTTCCCCTTGAGGAGACCTTGAGATGTTATTCCAGCAGTCAGTAATTATATGCCATAGACTTCAAAACAATGAATATGATATTCTTTGCCTGGAGTTCTCCTACTTGCTTTGTTCTGGGCCATCTTTCTAACTGTAGTTAAAACATCCGTATCTTACTCAAGTCCCCTAGCACTTCTCTAGGTGAGATCTTCACAGTCAGAACAAAAACAACAATTTTGTGAATGGAAAGACAAAGTGTTACTTATCACTTAGAGTACTTCCTAAAGCGTTGTTACATAAATAATTATTAGAGAGATGATTTAAAGACAGTGGTACTTTGAGAAAGGTTTGAAAGAAATTAACAGCTCCCATCAAAAGATCCTAAAAAGGCTTCTGTGCAAAAACCAAGATTGGTCATAGTCATATAATCACGAGTCATGTTGCTTCATCCCTGATTGTCTGAAGATAATAGCTAAGTCCGACCTTCTAAGGATAGGTAATAAGGATATCACACTAGATAATATACCTGCAAAAGAGCAGAGCTGCTTGTCAGTTGAAAGCCCTTCTACAAGTTTTATAAAGGTATGACAGACATAGATATATGCCTGAAACAGGGCTTTTGTGCATAACTTTCTTTTTTCTGCTCTTGGAAAGCTTGGTCCAACAGGCATCACCTCTCCCTATAAGCCTGCGTAATAAAATGACAGGCTTTATAACTTAATAAAATTACCTTTTTGTTTATCCTCTGTTGTCTGGTGGCCAAAACATCATGTCTATCAAAAACATCACGATAGTATTCTGTCTTTTCACATATAATGTGAGTGCTACATATAGTTGTAAAATGTCCATAAGAACAAGGACTTTGTATTTTTATAACCCTTGTTTTGATAAATGGCTTAAAGAAAATAGCAGATTTAACTCCTCCAGAGTTTTAGAAAAAGGAGGGTACATTCAGAGGACTATTCCTTCACCTATCATTATCAGTGACTCATACTGCCATCAAAAGCAGAGCCATATGGAAATTATACTGTACATACTGAAATAAACACATTAGAAATAGAGTTCAGCACTGAAAAAGCTAGGCAACAAAAATGAGAAGAAAAATAACCTATCTCTGAGAGTGAAGAAAAGTAAGTGTACAACATTGTTACACAGACAACAGTTCCAAAGCTAAAAACTTTGGTGTGGCAGCACAAACAAGCTTCTCAAACCTTTATATGACACTTCAAAATGGTTAACATCTAGTTATTAGAGCTTCAGGGAAAAAAAATTAGTTAAATGCTTCCTATCTCCTTTATTCTCATAAATGCCACAAAAATAATCATTAATAAAAAAAGTGTTATTTTCTCATGTTCACAAGTAAACATTAATGTGTGCTAGACATGAAAAGCATGCTGGCTGAAGAGAGAATGAACTCCATGGAGTCACATTCAGCAAGCACAGTCCATTGGCCATAATCTTTGGAATGTTTGTGGATTTAAAGAAAAGAATGATATCCCTGGAAATCAATTAGTTATCTTAGTCTTACATGTTTTTCTTCCATACAGATGAGAGATTGTTCTCTACCAAAAGAGTTTGAAAATTAAAACAAACAAATAAAACCCTGAATTACCACTAAAAAAACCAAACCACACAAACAAACCAACCAACAAACAAACCAACCAACCAACAAACAAACCACCAAAAAGACACACACAACCAAACCTGACTTCTGTCTAACCTCTGTTTTCATCAGTAGATCAAAGCTCATTTTGTGCCTTTGATTTTTAACAACACATTAAAGAAATATTACTTTGGTGTAATGTCAACTAACTTTTTTTCCAATTAGAAGAAAGTAGGATAGAAAGCTGGATTGTATCAGGAAGTCAAAGGAAGAAAAAAGGAGGGAAAGGATATTCCACAAGTTTTCCCACTGCTCCCTGCAAGGGCACGTGGAAGGAGAGTGCTTCTTCAAGGATACCTTTTCAAAGGACCCATAAAATAGAATGTGTGGAGACAAGCCTGACCAAGCCACACTAATTGGTAGGAAGATGTGGAGTTTTAATTACGCATAATTGAGACATTTTTTTCCTTGTTATAAGAACTTACTTGAAGGAGATTGTAACTTGTAGAGAAGCTGCTATTTTTCTGTTGTCTCCTAGGAAGTAAGTGGATAGGAAGGAAAATGAGAATGGACAGTGAGACACTATCTTCAATTTTGTTATACTTACCAGATCTAATGGCTATGGGGAAACTGGAAGAACCCACTGTTTAAAAAGGAGAATGAGCTAATTTACAACAGACCTGAAATGTGATATACAGTATTACAAATCTAAATGTTTAGGATTTTAATTCTGGGAAAAGAAGGTAACAAAAATTTGGGAAACCTAAGACTTATTTTCCCTCTTTATTTTTTTATTTTTTCATCCTTTTTAACACATCATAACTGAGAGTTCTTTATAAAAATAGAGTTTTACTTGCCTCCTCAAATGTTTATTCCCACTGTTTCCCTTGTGCTGGCACTGGTATTCTCTTTGCCCTGCTGGGAGCTGTATCAGGTAAATAATTTGACTGAAAACTAACCCTGCTCCTTACTCCCCTAAAGGATCACTTTTTAGCAGCAGAAGCATACATTTTACACTGAACTGTGACTGTAGAACCCAGAGGCTCTTAGCTGAATGCATGCAATCACAGTTTAGCTAACACATTTGGAGTGAACAAGTTCCTCTTTTTGCACTACACCATTAAACTCAAATTAAGAAAATCATTCTCACTTTATCAAGTAAATGTAGTGTGTGGGAGAAACAGCATTGGATTATAAAAAGAAAAACTATCAGGCATTACAGCTGACTGCCTAAATAGATTGCATAAAATAATGCCTTGTTCTTCAATTAGCACCAACACACCAACACCCTGCAACTTTGTTCTTACTTACAGCTATTGCTCTTGGTTGACCTGAGCACATATATTATGCCACTGCCTTCATCTGCCTCATCTGTAGTAGCAAAAAATAAGGGGAAATAAAAATCCTATTTTATAATAGAAAATTCTCTATATGCAATGTGTAGGTAGAGAGGAACAGTGAAAAGTCAACCATGCAGCTATAATAGTTCTTTACATCAGCTGCCATTTGTATATACAGAAGTGTGCTACAAATAAGGCCTTTCCACTGTTGCTTCTCAATATAGAGAGCATGTGGCATCCCAACGAACTGAGACAGAGATCAGTTTCTTTGGAGTACCAGTCATCCAAATCAAACTCTCAGGAAGGTAGTTAGAATACACCTGCAAAATGCCTCCCTAGATTTTCTTCCCTCTTGAATAAGAAGCACAGCCATGACCTGGGTGTTTGGCTCCCAGTCCTGGTTCGCTCCATCATAGTTCTGCTCTGTAACCTCTGAATCCTCAATGACAGGAGTTTTTATGACTGGAGCATCTTGCAGCTCAGCTTCTGTTAAGGAATAAAAAAACCCAAACAAACACCAAAACCCAAACAAACAAACAAACAAACAAAAACCCCACAAAAAACAACACATAGGACTACTCACAGAAACTGAGGTTCCTCATGGTATGATCATTGCTCATAATTCAGTTCTTCTAATCTCCAAAGCAGGCTGGCCACATTCAAACCATCTGTTTCAAATTGTCCCTGACCGAGAGATTCTTTGGGAAAGTACTAGTTGGCCTAGACAAAATACATGATAGGGACTTCTCTAAGAATTTATCAGTATAATGATTACTTTCTAGGCCTGGAAATGTCTTCTAGCATCACTTACTTTTCTTACGTAGCTATAGCACCTAATTTTATCTGCCTGTTGGAGAAACTTGGCAGAGCTGAGGTTCTCTGGTATTTCAGAAATCCAAAAGATGAACCAGTCTGCATCAGTAACTCAGCTCCTGATTAACATCAAAAAGAAAGTCTAGATGACCTTGAACATCCACAGACCCAGGATATTCAGAGTTTTCATACTCCAAGACTTATATTTGCTGTAGATATGCAGTAAATCTGAAAATTCTTTTGACTTATAACAATAAACTGGGTTCCTGTCACCCTCCATAGTGGAGAAGCTCAAAAGCTATTAGGCCCAGTTTCCATTTTACTACATTTCTACAGACAAAAATACGCTGTCATAGCTGCAGAAAAAATACAAAATAAACTTGGACTCGTATGATGTGAAGATATTGCAAGCTTTGACGATACTTAGAGTACTGACTGCTGGAAGATGTGAGAGTGTACAAAAAGGAAGATTATTTGATGGTCTCTCAATATTCATATTTCTCATTTTCCATTTCCATTCTCCTATGCAGTCATTCTTCAGAAACAGAAATAGACTTCTGGTTTTATTCTCCTTAGTTTGGACTTTGTACTGCCACTTACTGAAGTAGGCATATCAAGACCTCTTCTTGCTTTATTTACAGTCTAATTTTAGATCTGGTCTGACAAAGGAATGCCACAAGCAGTAAAGAACAGACGAACTGATGAAAGACAAAAGATACTGAGCAAACACAGCTGTTCAGTAAAAATATGCACATCTAGATATCTCTACTTTATGTTAAAATAAAATACTAAATGTATTTAGAAACAAACTACAACAAAAATCAAAATAATTTCTCAGCACTTCATTCTCATTTGTAGGTTACGTATACAAATTATTTTATGCAAAAATTTAATGCTTTTGCTAAGCTTTTTCAGAATTTAAGAACATCAGATAGGGATGAATGATCACTAGCATTTCTTTTCTCAAATTATTTTCATTAATAAAAAAACTCACTGAAAATTCCACATATAAGTGAGTACCTCAACTAGTTGTTACAATTAAATTGCATAATACAGAATTACTCAATAATATTCCAGAAAATAAAATGAAAATGACAAATTATCAAATTTAAAGGCTAGCAATCTTAGCAATAATTTGTATTTCCTTTCTTTACTCTCAGTTCTTTCTAAATGAACAGAAATCTCTCCAGGTTTTGTGGTTTGTTTTGGGGTTTTTTTTTTGTGCGGTTTTTTTTTTTATTTGGTTGGTTTTTTTGGTTTTTTGGGTTTTTTTAACCCTTCTCCATGTCCTTTCTCTTCATTGAGGAAAGAATGATGACTGATTAGAATGGCAGAAAAATCTGCAGTTAAAATTGCTCCACACTTTCCGCTACAGACCCTTATTTTCAGGTGCTTAAATGTGCGTCTGACTTTCAGGACTAATTTTTTTTCTTTTACTCCACTAAGGAGGTTCAAGTAAACTACATTGCTTTTCTCATTTTAAAAAGATATGTGTAATCATTTTTTTGAGATTTATTTTATGAACAGAAAAATTAGAAATGAGGTCAGTCTTTCATTAAAGCACATGGTTTTCATCTCCATAAGAAAAATCTGTCCACATTTCATAATGTATTTTTTTTTTTTTTACAATTGCTGGGGTCTGACCTCAAGTTTACTATCCTTATGAATAATGTCTTGAAAGCTTGGACTGCAGTAGTAGGCAGAAAAAAAAAAGAAGTAACAAGATAGGAAACAGTATATAGTAAACCAATGTAACAAAACAGCAAACAAAGAGAGGATGTGCTAACAAGAGCACAAAACATGGCAGTGAATGATTTAATTGTACAAATCTAAAACATAAAGAAGAAGTCTCCATCTGTAGAAAGAAATATTTTGATAGGGTATGCTTTCTGCTTAATAGGGTATATGAAATAATAATGAAAATATAATTAGTCATACCATTTAATACCTTACATGAAGCAACATAGGTTGCCACCTGAACACTCAGGAACAAGTGTTCTAGCATGGATCTCGGGAACAGTGAGTCACCAATTTTTGATTGTCTAAAATTAGTGTCACCGGTAAACCTAGTTTCCTAGGCAATCTTCATCCTTAATGGAACAAATAGAAATGTCCAGAAGATAGCCCACCCAAACAGTTGTAGGCATGTATATTAGAATAAAATACACTAATAAAATACATTTTGAATATGTATCTCCTATGGAGTGTAGGGGAGATGAAAATATACATAAAATGTTTATCTATTATATTCATCAGTTTTGCTGGAATTTTATCCCCCCCTTTTTTTTTTTTAATGAGAAAATATACATTTTCTATAAAACTCTATCCTTCTTTGTCATGGCTTGCCAAATCCTCTAACCCAGTTTTGAATTGGCTGCTGTAGCTCAATGTCTCCACATTCAACCAGTAGCAAATCTGAGTATATATGTGCCAACAGGCACATATGCAAGCACATGTATACAATATGCATGTAAATATACACAACACTGCTTCTGAAGATCATTTCACACAGAAATCTTCAGCAATCAAAAAAATAGGAAATGCTGACCAGTTCATCCTGTTCCCCACTCTGAATGATTGGGATTAATGTCCAAAAGTAAGAAATCTATTAATATGTATGTTTATAAATATGGAACCTACAATAACTGATCTTGAACAATGAGTCTGACAAGTGGTTGGCCTTGAATCCTTTCATGTCCCGTTGTCTCTCAGTCAACCCCCAAATCCTACAATCCCTCTGGAAGTTGATCTGGACATGACAGTCTCTCCAGCAGCCAAATTCTTCATTTGCATCACTCAGAGATACATGTCTCTGGCCCCTACCTATTACCACTGCAGTTTATAATTTCTTACCCCTTTATTTTACTTTCTGGACATTTGTTGTAGGTTGGAAAGGATAAAACCGTTCCTCCCCACCACTCCCCGACGGGACTGTCCGCGGTCCCACGCTGTTGCGCCCGTGGAGACCGCGTCGGGAACGGAGCCGCCGCGCACGCCGGGAGCCACCGGGGGCTGG